>JAWNKZ010000254.1:4292500-4357500 GCA_035041615.1 Drosophila anomalipes
AACACAAAAATATCGGCTTTATTTCAGCCTTATGAGCTCTAAAAAATTATAAATAGCGATAATTACTATCAGCCTCATTTTAATTTGTATGTTGATAAATTTTTCCTTAAAAACTAACTGCAAAACAGTTTCAATGTTTAATATATTTGGCAAATTATATTCCATATATTTCATGCAATAATTTCAGACTAATAATGAGTTAAATATTTATGTGTGTCATAAAAGTTTGTGCTTTTTCTCGGTTGTCCAATCAGAATAATATTTAAGAAATGGCATGAATGAAGATTATTTTAAGGGATTCCATCATAAGTGCAGAGCAAAACTATTCCCTATGTTAATAGAAATCAAAGGCAACAATAAGTAGGCATAGCTGCCCGATCTTGCATAATAATATTATTTAATATTATGAAGACTGTACTCAGCCCAATATTTATTCGAACACTCTTGTCGTAAAAATATTTTCAATTAGTTTATTTACAAAAACAAAGCGAAAAAATTAAAAAAAAAATAAATTAAAAATTATCAAAATAAAAAATGTAATATTTATTTTTGGCATTGGAAAAATATTAATTATAACCATAAATTATGCGTACACCCCAAAAACTATTAAAATACTAATGAAAAAAAAAGAATTCGGTGAAAATGGTTCTTAATATCGATTGATCTATATAATGGCAATCTTAATAATGGCTTGCAAACGTTGACACATACTGATGACCAAGTTACTGATGTAATTAACAGTAATATTAGCATATTCAGCTAACAAGGCAATTTGTATCGATTAATTTTCACGTATATTGTGTCAAATGAACTGTTCTGACGCTAACCAAAAATCGCAATTTTATAAAAGTACGCATATAACAGCTGCTAAAGTATAAGATGCTGAGTACGAATACTTATTGGACCGACTGTACATGCATCAACAGATGTTCGTATTTCATATGTGTAGATAAAGTAGCTGTTGGTTTTGCTAGTCTCGTTGTTAGTTTGTGTTTTTCTCTTTACATTTAGCATCTGCATTGCTCATCTACACGTAGTGACATGTCCATTTATTCATTTATTCATTTATTAGTTTATTTACTTGGCAGCTCGGTGACAATTTCATTGCGCTACAAATATTTCAAGCCAAAAAAAAAAAAAAAAAATATAAATAAAATAAATAAAGAAACACCACAAGCGAAGCGTCGAAAAGATATTCCAAAATGCGCCTTCATAAAGTTTGACAGTTTTGTGTCGTACGAAATGTTTGACAGGCCCCAAGAACAAAAATATGGATGAATGCTGAAATGGATGTGAATATGTGTGAATCAGTATGTATATTTGAAAGCGAATGGATAACTTGAATTGAGATGGGATACCTTCCAGAGCACTTAACTTCACGCGTAATTTATTGTGAATGGAATAGAAAGGACTCATTAACATGCAGTATACACATACACACTCACACACACACACACACATACATATATTAAAAGACCAACTTTTTTTTAGTATATTTGTATTTGCGTAATTCGATCTACACGCCCAAAATTGAGAAGCTTGCTCCAAGTTCGCGATTAATTGTAATGTATTCAATTCTTAATGTTCTATGCAAAAAAAGTTTAAGATGTTTTGATTTAAATACGCTTTCATATGCTAAAAGTTGTTGTTCCCAAATGACCACATACACACATATATATATATATATATATATATATATGTATGTGTCTACGATGTATGTGTGTGATTGTGTGTGATATAAAATATAAAATGTACTCGAATAGAAATAAAACACATGTCGTTCACATTCAAAGTTGGAGAAACTTTAAAGATACTGGAAATCATACTGAAAATGAGCATGGAAGAGGGAAGGGAATAGGCATGGGGAATGTTATTGCGACTGGCGTAAATTGGGAAAGGGCTGGCAGGTCGCCGATTCTGGTTCGGGTTCCAGCTCGAGCTCGAGCTGGGTGTCTGCTCTGAAAAGTGTCGCCTCAGTTTTCGGAACATATATATACATATATATATATATATATATATATGTACACACGCACACACAAGCAATGAGTGTGTTTGGTAGTAACAGTAACTACTGCGTCTTGGGCTTGACTCCAACTGCCAACAATGGAAATCATTCATGGCACACACACACACACACACACACACACATGGAGGGCATACTTTTATGAAAAGTTTTGTGGCTCGCCCCTTTCCATGTGTGTGTGTGTGTGTGTGTGTGTGTGTGTGAATATGAGTACGAGTAACGGGTAGTGGATATGAGTACATATATAAGCACTTTAGTACTCTATACATACATATGTATGTGTGCATGTGTGTGTGTGTGTGTTGTTACCCCTGACACCCTGCGTCCCTGTCACGCATGTTGACAACAATAACAATAAAAACAACAACAGCAACAACAACAGCAGCAGCAAGAAAAAGAAGAAGCAGAAGAAGAAGAAGGAAACAGCAGTAAAAATAGCAGGGTTGAGTTTAGTTTTAGGGTTTTTTTTGAGTAGAGGAGGGGGGGGGGGGGGGGGGGGGGGTATAGTGGATGGGGTCATTTTCTATGGCATTTTCCGCATTCGCTCGCATAAATCTTAAGCTATAAAATGCGCAGCACTGAGCACTGGGCTCTTTTCTTTTTGCCATTTTGAAAACTGCAAGTTGAGTATGTATATAGATTTGTATGTAATGATAATAGTAATAGTAATAGTAACAGTAATAGTAACAGTAATAGTAAAAGTAAAAGACAGGCTGCAGCTTATCATCTACTTGCTGCAGAGGGTGGCTAACAACCCCACAAAAACAGGGGGTGGTTGCTTTCCTTCACAATGCCGCGAAATTTGCGCATTGTTGAAAATGCTCAATAAATTAATGAATTTCAGAAAGAAGGAAAGAAAATACACAAAATGAGGAGGAGCAGCACAAAGGGGGAGTCCACAACATGAAATAAGCGAAGGGAGGAAGAGTGCTTGGGGGGTGAGGTGGTATACGAGGACTAGGCGATGAAAACCAGCCAAAAGCAAAAGCAAGAAGTGCGCAAAGAGGCAAAACACCTGTTAACCTGTGGATATCTGTATGCATGTGTATGTGTATGTGTATGTGTATGTGTATGTGTATGTGTATGTGTATGTGTATGTGTATGTGTATGTGTATGTGTATGTGTATGTGTATGTGTATGTGTATGTGTATGTGTATGTGTATGTGTATGTGTATGTGTATGTGTATGTGTATGTGTATGTGTATGTGTATGTGTATGTGTATGTGTATGTGTATGTGTATGTGTATGTGTATGTGTATGTGTATGTGTATGTGTATGTGTATGTGTATGTGTATGTGTATGTGTATGTGTATGTGTATGTGTATGTGTATGTGTATGTGTATGTGTATGTGTATGTGTATGTGTATGTGTATGTGTATGTGTATGTGTATGTGTATGTGTATGTGTATGTGTATGTGTATGTGTATGTGTATGTGTATGTGTATGTGTATGTGTATGTGTATGTGTATGTGTATGTGTATGTGTATGTGTATGTGTATGTGTATGTGTATGTGTATGTGTATGTGTATGTGTATGTGTATGTGTATGTGTATGTGTATGTGTATGTGTATGTGTATGTGTATGTGTATGTGTATGTGTATGTGTATGTGTATGTGTATGTGTATGTGTATGTGTATGTGTATGTGTATGTGTATGTGTATGTGTATGTGTATGTGTATGTGTATGTGTATGTGTATGTGTATGTGTATGTGTATGTGTATGTGTATGTGTATGTGTATGTGTATGTGTATGTGTATGTGTATGTGTATGTGTATGTGTATGTGTATGTGTATGTGTATGTGTATGTGTATGTGTGTATGTGTGCTGATGAGTTGGCAAGCAGCGAATCCGTCTAGCTGCTTGTGTGTGTGTGTGTGTGTTTGTGTGTGTGAGTGCTCCTTAGCAATGGCACGAGCCGCAGACAGTTGCCCGCTAGTAATTGCCACAGGCGCCCCCTTTCCATACTCCTCGTGCGCCCCTCTGGCTGCATCCAAGAAGATGGAGCACAAGAAATTGGCAAAAAGAAACAACAACAAAACA
Organism: Drosophila anomalipes; assembly: GCA_035041615.1. NCBI lineage: Eukaryota > Metazoa > Arthropoda > Insecta > Diptera > Drosophilidae > Drosophila > Drosophila anomalipes. Next base: position 4,296,564 of record JAWNKZ010000254.1, read on the forward strand.
GAATCCAAGAGAAAAAGCACCGCGTGGCCCATATGCAAAAGGAAAGGAATTTGAAGAATGGATTTTTTCTATATTTGTGCATTGTATATGGAACAGGGCAACTAAATGGGAATGGGGGGTATAAGGGAGTCGTCTGAGGTTGGGTTGAGGAAAAAGAGGCAGCAGAAGCATTCGACAAGATAAACCAGTTATACCAATTATTGAACATAATTCCGAGACAATTGCGAGCTTGCTGAAAGATAAAGATGTGAAAGAAATGTGTGTGAAAAAACATAAAAGGAATGGATGACTAAGGCAGGCCTTATATAACATTGACCAGCTGATCGAGAACTAATCAATTCGAATATATACATATATATAATACTAAAGTCAGTAAGTGTTCTAATATTGAATTTAAAATTACAGCCAAATACTGAATGTACGATTCGGTATCCAAAGTGAGGCTCAAATTGTGCCGATTCTGGATGGAATTTAGCTTCAGACTGGAGCTCAAATTTGCATCGAGTACTGTGATTCGACATAAGAAAATGAGAATCAAAATCAAAGAGTTCTGAATGGAATGGAAAATATATATGATATATATAGACTGATAAATTGGAATTATTTTGAATAATTTGCATGTTGCACCGCACCCGAACCCGGGACAGATGAACGCTATATAGACGGGGCTTTCCTCAACCACATAGCTTTAGATACCACATAAGCATTCCATAATCAGCGGATGAGAGGGTGGGGGGGAGCGTAGGGGTCGCTTTTTAACCCGGAGGTTGGGGAGAGCAATGCGATAAGTGCGGCAGCATGTGTATAGAGTCACGTAGTCGTAGGAGCGGGGCCCTATGCGGTACGGTTGCTCACCTGTTGTGCGATGACGATCCGGAAGAGGCACTTGTAGAAGAAGAAGATGATGATTTGTAGACAGAGACGGACACACAGAAGGAGAGAGAGATAGAGAGAGAGAGAGAGCGCAATTGAATGCGTGTGTTGGTTAAACTGTTGACTGTCTGTTGAGACTGAGTTGGGCCGTTAACCAACACTGCTCGAGGGTCCCAGGGGACTCGTTTGATTTGTGGTAAGTAGCACTTGTGGACACTAAAGCGTGACGCTGTTATAAGGCATTTTGGTAGCACTTGAGGGAGTATGTAACACTTCAAAAAAAATAGTACGATCTTTGCGATCCAGGCAGATTTATAGGTATATCTGTATATGTGTAAAGATACAGTTGCTATATCGCTATATCTGTTGGAAGCTGCGCCGCGCGCGTTCCACAATAAATGTATATTTATGTATTTATATATATAAATATATATATATATATATGTTAGAATATATTGAAACACAAACGGAACACACGATATATGTACGACGAGGGTTACTATAACAAATATGATTACGATTACGGTTACGGTTACGGATACGGATACGAGTAGGTGTTGGTATTGTTGTCTGGGTGTTAACGGGCGTAGAAAAACTCAATTCAGTGTTTTTCGGGGGCGCTTTTTGTAAGTGTTTTATTTATTTATTTTGTATTTTTTATTTATTTTCTTCTTATTTTCAGTTTCAGAGTTGCTCACGCGACGAAACCAACACGTTGAATAAAAGTTCGGGCGAATTTCAAATTCGCTTAAAGCCAATAAGTCAGTCGACGTCGACCGAACAGCGGTGGCGACGCCAGCAGCGGCAGCGCGTTCTAACGCGAGAGCCAAAAGAACAAAACGAAACGGAACGACAGAGGACAGACGAGAGACGACAGACGAGAGACGACAGACGACGACGACGACGACGACGAAACGAGCTAAAGCCAAATGTAAAGGCGCGGCCCGCCCGTTTGTTGTTGTTATTGTTATTGTTATTGTTATAGTTGCTGCTGCTGCTGTTCGCTGCTGGCGTTCTAAGCTCGGAGCAACAACAATAACCGCCACTATAAAAAATCTAATAAGAACCTCGTCGGCTGTCGACCGCTCGCGCTCGCTCTCACTCACTCACTTAGTTGCTCGCGCGTTAGCATGTTCGTTCGTTCATCGCTCATCGTTCCTCGTTCGGGTTTCTTGTGTGCTTGGCTTTGGTGGTGGGCGACGCGCTGAGAAGGCAGCGGGCGGCGTTGCGTTCAAGTCTGGTACACGCAAAGCACTAAAATTCGACGAGGGGACAGTCCGACCGACTGGCCGACTGCTGAAGCGGAACGCTGAAAAACGGAACAGCCACTGCACGGCAAACAAATAAACAAACGCAGCCGCAAACATCGACGCAGTGACGGCGGCAACGGCCAACAATAGTCACGGGGGCTACTCTGGCCCCACAGCGACCCACAGCGAAAGCAGCGCCGACGCCACTGGACAAACGTCAAATGTTAGCAGAGGAATGCCACGGAATTGAAATGTATCAAGAAAAAAAAAAAGAAGAAAAACCAACTAGAAATAAAACAATAAAAAGCTTAAAATGTTGCCGTTTGTTTGGTTTTGGTTTGTATTGGATCAAAAGCTAGCGGACTTTGCATATGTACAAATATACATTTGTCCTACAAACATATTTAAGCACATACATACATATATACATAAGTTCAAGTTCATATGTGAAGAGATAAGGCATTAATAAACGCAATCCTTCAATACCTTCAATAGTAAGTCAATTATTTCTTTCTTTATTTCAAATTCCAACGAATGAATTAGATATTTTAGAGTATTCACATTCAATTAATTTAAATTTCAGATTTTCCAACATTTTTAACGCAACAACAAAAAACATATTTCACTTAATAGCACTTAAGCCTGTATAATAACATACAAAAGACATTCAATAATTAATTTTTAATATTATTGGAAAGCTATAGTTGCCCAAAATGTACTCGGAATCGAGTCTTTCTCAAACTGCTTTTCACAAAACAAAACAGAAAAAAAAAAAAATGGAAATGAGTTGCGTGTCAGTGTAAATTTTGGGGTGAAACGATTTGGCAGTGAAACAAGCATTTCAAATGCAGCGACAGTGGCGCCTTAAAGCGTGACCTTAAAGCTGACTTTAATTTGTAATCATCAAACGGCGGGGCAGGCAAACAATTGTCGCAGAACCAAATAAGTGTTGCTAAACTAAATGTTGCACATTCAGATATGTACATACTTAATTACATACAGATACATGTTTGCAATTGCAAAAACGATAAGGCAATTGAAACATACTAAATTATTGCATAAACAGCAACAGCAACAACAACAAAAGGTAGCACCAGCAGCACCAGCACCAGCAGCAGCAGCAAATACAAGGGAAGGAAGACAACAAGCGATTTGAATTTGTCGTCAACCTCTGATAAGAGGTAAAACACGCTTATCAGCGTAACAGCAAAACGAGGCAGACGAAGGGACGGCGGTGTCATTAACGGGCCCATGGGCGACGTGACAATGCTGAAAAAAGAGTGAGCGACAACTCACAACTACACACTCGCACACACACACACACACGCACACATGCGTAATTTAAATGTTGTGGGCAGTCGACAATCAATCAAATGTTCTGATTTATTTCTCAAAGCGCAGCAAAGAACTAAATTTGTGAGCTAATAAAAAATAAAAAACGCACACGCACAAAGCATGCACATGTATGTATGCGTGTGTATGCATGCGTGTGTATGCATGTATGTATGCTAAGTGGACGTGGACTTTCAGGGGAGGCAGCCGGCGAAGAGCCGGCAACGGCAACAAACACAAAACAGAAGAACAGCATAACAACAACAAAACTGGTGAAAAAAAAAAAAAAAACAAATTAAACAATAACAAAGCGCGCTGCTCGTGACTGGAGAGCAAAAGCAAAAGCAAGAGCAGCAACAACAGCAGCAATAACAACAACAACAACAACAGCTAATGATAACCGGCTGTGTTTCGGTTTCGGATTCGCTGAAATTTCAGTTCCACTGTTCCTACGCTTGTTTGTCCCACTCACGCGACGACGGGCAGTCGCCATGCGGCCCATTTGATTGTATCCTAAATTTAGTCACAACGTTTGTAACACTAAGCAGCAGCAGGCTGCTAGCCAACTGCAGTTTAAATTCTCAGCAGTGCACAATAACTCCACAGAGATCTAATTACCACCGTGGATCTACATATTTATTATTTACTCCATAATTATTTAATTTTTAACTATGCAATAGTTGTTTCTTTATTAGCAGCGCATGCTGTATTCGGTGTGCGTAAAGTGCAGAAACTACATTAATATCGCTGTTGCAGTAGCTGCGTCGGCCTCCTCTGTGAATGGATATTAGCAAATTGTGATTAACAGTTGGTTTATTGGAAGAATCTTTTGGTGACACTTTTAATTATTGTACACATATGAAAATAAATAACATTTTCTTCTATATATATTCATGTTCATTAGCTTAAAAACTTAAATCACATTCTTAATGCACGCATTGCTGTTAATATTCAAATAACATAAGCAGAAAAAAAAGAAGAAAATCAAAACGTTATTGATAATTACGTTTTCGTTTTCATTGATGCTGCTGCTGCGCTTTTACTCTGCCTCAGCTGCTGCACACGTTAAGTGGGAGAGAAATATATAGAAATTGGCGCTGCAGCGAACAGACACCGGCGGCAGAGCAACACATTTTGTCTCGCTCACATTTCGTTTCCAGTGTTCCAAGGCCGTCGTTTGACGCGACGACGGGTTCGGCTATCGGTTCGGGTTCGCCAAGTGATTGTTCAGAATCTATTTTTAGGCAACACATCACGTCATGCCGTTTTGCCATACGCTGGCGATGTCGTGATCGCACCGCTGATTGGCGAGACGCAACGGACGGAGCAATAACAACAATCGGCTAGCGACGACATCGGCAACTACAACTACTAAGGCAGCGAAAAGCACAAAGCACACACAACAAAAACATAACACAAAAAAGTTCTATGTCGCCGGCGTCGTTGTCGCTTTCGGCTTCTAATAGCGAATTTATAAAGGAATAAAATGAACATTATAATCGGCAGCGGCAGTGGCAGCGAGAACAGCAGTAACAACATCTGAATAGCAAAAGCAAAAATATGGAAATTGTGCAGCGACGTCAACGTCAACGTCAACGCCAAATTCGACGCCAACTTCGACGCCGACGCACAAAGCGTGCCAAAACGTAAAGAGCCCACAAATTGCAAAGGAGGACGCGACGACCAACAGCGGCTGCTGTTCGCCTGCTAATGCGTTCCCAGTACAAATCATACACGCACATAAACAGGTGGCACTTTTGTTGCTAGTCAGTCAGCCAGCCAGCTAGTCAGTCAGTCTTTTTTTTGTTTTTTTTTTTGTTTGTTTGTTTGCTTGCTTGCTTGTTTGTTGTTGGCGTCGCAATCCCTGCCCAAAACGCATTCATAACTGCAAAATGTTTCTGTTAATGAAATGCAAAAACGTGTTATGTAAAGAATAACAACAGCAACAAACGACAAGTAATTTTAATAGCAATTGCTTTGCACTTATGCATATCTATGAATATGCATTCATATGTATGAATGTGTGTGCATATGTATGTGTGTGTCTGTCCGTGTGTGTGCGTGTGTGTGTGTGTATAATATGCACATGCAAATAAAAATTTATCGTTGTGAACTAACAAAAACCATAAAAAATATGAACAACATGCAAGGGATTTTTATCTATTAAACGAATCATAAATACGCTTAAAAATACTTTTTGGGAATGGTTAATAATATTTGCATTTATATATATTTTATATATACTATGTATTTTACTACACAAGGTGAAATATTGAGCATTTCACTTAAGTTGATATCTTCCTGAATCTAAATATTGCAATTCATCAACCATATACAGATCTATATTAAAGTGTTGTAATAAAAATAAAAATATTAAAAATTATTCTTCATCTTCACCAAGGAATTACTTTATTCGAGTTCGAGTTCCGATCGAGTTAACTTATTATTATTATTATTATTATATTATTATTATATTATTATTTTTATAATTTTTTTTTTTTTGACACATCAAACAAGCTTAGAACTAACTTAGACTTGGACTTATTACTACTTGTTACACTATGTGTATTTCTTTTTGTAAATTTATTTAATTGTTTTTTATTCTATTGCGAGAAATGACGAAACCTATTTTGAAATCGTTAAGTCAATATCACATTTGATTGGTAAATTGACTAAAGTCATCGAAATAGTTTGTTTTTCGCAAATGCTTGCTGCATCGGGCAGTGGAAATTCCTCACTGGGAGGGTATTAAAGCGTTTGTGGGTCGCCTTTGATGCGCCTAACAGTAGGCAGCACTGACAGCTGCCCCTCGCGGCTTGCACCCCTTGCAGGCCCATCGAATTGTCGCTAAATAGGCGACTATAAATTTTAATGGCTTTTGTTTGTTACTCATAAGTCCGGCACCCTGCATATTCCACCACCCCCCCACCAGCTCCCACCCTAACCACTCGTCGTCGCTTGCTCGATCAGTTTGGTTCGGAACGATTCGTTTCGCGTCGTTTCGTTTCAGTTGCACGGCATTGCAATAAATTGTCAGCTATATTCATCTATCTGTACATGTACTGTACATCTAACTGCTTATATAATATTTCTATATACATATAAATATATATATATATATATATATATATATATGTGTGTGAATATATGTGTTGAGTATGCGTAGTAAAATGACTTTGTGGTCAATAATTAGTTATAAATCGAAATAGTATCACATAAAATGCAAGCATGATATTCAAATAATAATAATAATAATAAATTAGCAATTTTTTTTTAGATAAGTGCCACATTTGCATATATTGATCTGTTCGATCCCATCCATGCGGATCGAGTTGTGTTCAGATGAAAATGCCTCATCTACCCACAGATTGCCATATCGTTAGATGACCGCATCTGGATTCCGGAAATGCCAAATAAACCAATTTCAGTCATTGTGAATTCCTGATGGGAATCTTTTCACAATTGCTGCACAAAATCAGCTAAAACATTATTAAGGATCCATGAAATTTCAATTGATTTGCCTATGAGTAAGATCGGCGGTATCCAAAACCAAGGCTAAGCCTAAATAAATATTTGTGTTGTTTTTAGATGCCAGGGATATGAATTTATATTTGATGTAAATATATATCTTTATATATACTTAGATCATTTTATTAATTTTAGCCTGGCTAAACAAGCTCATTAAATAAGCATAACCAAGATAAAGCATTGTCTGCGTCTCGTTATCGATATATATATATATCTATTGGAATGCTAGAATTGTCTGGCCAACTAACAATGGCTGTGACCCAGCCCAGTCCAGTTCCAAGTCGAATCTAACAACAGTGGAGCCCAGCTGGAGAGAACACACACGATGTCGACGTGTTGACAAACAATTTTGTGATGTCAGCTTGGTGGGGGTGTTGGGACGGAGGACGGAGAATGGAGGACGGAGTACGGAGGGATCAGGTATGCACAGTGTGGACAGTGTCAAGCTGCCGAAATTTTTGACAGATCACCGTGTCAACGGTTGTCGTTGTTGTTGCTGCTGTTGTTGTTTGTTATTCAGTGTGTTTGTTGTTCTCATTTGTCATTTGTTGTTGTCGTTTGTCGTTGAACTGAGCTTGTTGTTTACATTGGAAGCGAATTTGTTGCTTGTTGTTGCTTGTTGTTGGTCATGGAACAAAGACAAACAGCGATCACAGTGATCTGCGCTATCAGAGCCACCAAATTGCGCCGTCCTTTAGCCAAAACAGAACTGCCCAGTTACAGGTTGTTTAAGTTTGGGGCATGCCAAAAGCGATCATAAATAATCCGAGATTCTTTTCATACTTTGTTGGTGAATTTCAACTAACGCCAAAGTGATATTTTCACGGCTGTCTGCTTCGGGCCGTTGGCCGCCTGCTTTAGGGTCTGCTATTTTTTTTTTTTTTTTGGATACCCTATACTCATTCCAAATGGCAATTTAACTGATTGTTCATCTGGGTTACAATAAGAAGTAAAAGTATTGGTTGTCAATCGAATCTCGGATTTATATGAATTAATGTCAGATGAGTTCTCCATAAACCTTAGCAAACTTCTAATTAATTTATTACAAAAAAACACTGGATGTACCCTTGAGAGCTTGCACAGGTTTTCTCTTAAGTTTTCCTATGTCACATTTATAATAATTAAAAACTATGACTATTGCAGTTAGTCAGATTCAAGTTAATATGTAAATTCTTGAGATGAAATTCATGTCGTTTATCGATCGAACAAGAAAACTACGGTTATTCTACAGGGTATTCTTTGGATGAGCATTTGCCACTGTTCTTTCTTAATTTCGTTAAGTGGGTTTTCGTTTTCCGCATGCCAATCGCTAACAGGTAGCTGAAAGGGGGGATGGGCGGGTAGAGGAGGGCCGGGGGGAGTTTGTGGGTAGCATGGAGTCAGGGGCAGCATAAGCGATAGAAATTGAAAAGCAATGTTCCACAGATTAACACATTGTCGAGTGATATGGCGACAAACGGACAAACGGACAAAACGACAAATCGACAAAGCGACAAAGCGACAAAGCGACAAACGAGCCATGGCTTTGGGCCATTGTTTGTCAATAGAGTCGCAGCGGGTTGACTCGGGTTAAATGACACAACCGATGGCCAACCTGTCCAAGCCAAGTATTATATTATTGATTATTATATTAGATCTCGATGAATGCGAATGCTGATGCGAGTATGGTCAAATCGAAATCTAAGGTGGGAAACACATTAATCACAGCGATTAGCTTGTCAGCAAACGAATCTAGTCGCATCCAATTCAAAATTTTTGAGTTTGTTATGCTAATGTGATCTTATATTAAATATATGCGAGACTGGCTAACTGGCACTGATCGGCTTACAAATCAAAACGCCACAAGCTAAAGGTTAACAGCGAAATGAAGACATCGAGCCATCAAACCATCATCGTGCGACTCGTCAAGGGTTCATGATGGGATGGGATGATGATGTACCATATAAAAATTGGCACAATGTGCCACATTGTATGCCACAAAGTATATATGGATTCGTTCCTCATTTCCTCGACACCGTATTCCCCTTCCCCGTCCCCGTCCCCTTCCCCTTCCCCGACCCCCATCTCCATCTCCATGCAAAGATGCACGCGACGTTTTCATGGCACATGCAAAGCCATAAAATGCGAATTGAGTGAAAGGGGGTGAAAGCTATGCGATGACTATACCAAACTATGTATAGAATATCTATTACGAATAGCCAGGAAATTACATAGACCACTCAACAACAATGTTGGTTTATAGTGCTTAAAGCGCCACCTGCCGCCGTTTGCATGCAGCTGTCAACTGCAGTTTGCTCGTTCAGCTTATACAAATCGCCTGACTTTCTACTCAGATAGTGCATAGGAAATGCTGACCTATACACAAGTATTTTTATTGCTTAGCTTGCCTATTCCGCGAACTTCCAGATACATATGTACATATGTACATATATACATATATGCAAGAACGGCATGATGTACATTTCCATTACATAGTGACTAAGTTGGACGCATTTCAGCTCTTAAAGGCTTTCCTTATACGCTATTCCAACTCCACTCGCAAGTCACACTAGCTATCGAAGATCTCAGTCTGAGAGATATATGTATATATACAGCTATACTATATATACCTATTCGATCCACAAGCTAGTTATATTTCACAATATTTCACCTATTTCACTAATCTTTATCATTTTTAGCTTCATTTAATATAGATTTCTGTGATTGTAAGCTCCTTAACTACTCAATTAAATCTCAGGCTTAACTCGATTTTCCTTACTCGTTACTTGTACTCGGTTTTCTTTAATTATCAACGCTCTCCGGAAGTGGAATCGGAAACGCATCATTATCGATTAGAATTCAGAATCGGGATCGGTATTTGAAACATATACTCCAAAGTTGAAGTCTCTTATAGTCTCTGAGATCAGTTAATTCATACATACATTTGTTGATGATCAAGGATATATATATATATATATATATATATATATATATATCTGATCGAATCGTAGGTGCTTCCATCCGCCTATTATATACTTTTCCACAAAATCATTGAATTTAAGAAACCCAGAAGGATATATCTTATGTATATATATTTTTTAATATTTTTTTGGATCAGATGCTATCAGAGTATGCCGCAGTCAGTTATGCTTGACTGGAACTTGCTCACTGATTTTTTTTTATACAAACTTTTGTGTTTTACCATCGGAATACCATAAAAAAGATTGGAAAAATATAGGAATCTAGGATCGGAATCGGGAGCTAAATTCGTTCCGGTTTCACATCCTGCTTCGGAGACAAATGAATGAATGAAGAGCTAGACTTGTTCTTGAGTTCTACTAGATAAACACTTTCACTTTCACTTTCACTTTCACTTTGACACGATAACCTTTCGTTCGTCATTTCCGATACACGTCGGATACATAATTAGCTCAGCCACTCGTTCGTTTACCTTCTCGCCAATTGTCACTCAAATGCACTCGTTACTTCTTGTTAGTCGCTTGTATTTTCTGGCCGCTGCTCGCTGATCTTCACTCCCCGCTCACTTTCCCGGACTTGTCTGCCATTAAAAACTCATTTGGGGGCATGCAACCTTCCCACTTAATAATGGCTAACTTGCTGTTGTTTTGTTTTCTGTTCTTCTACAAGCCTGCGTCCCCCACACACACACACACACACACACACACACACACACACCTATTGCGATAAGAGCCAGTTGCGCCGTTTCATGTGGATGGTGGTGGAGCGTGGCGGGGCTGAGGGTGGCCAGGTGCTTATAGTATCAGCGCCGCAAATTAAATCACTGGTCATACCCATTCATAATGCCATCCGTTGAGTTTCCATATCGCAATTCAGTGTTCAGCGCTGCGTTTCCCCTTGTTGTGGTTTTTTATGATTATGATTACGCGGAAATTTCTAGGAAAAGCGGACACGGAAAGCTCAATCCAATTGACCAAGTGCAATAAATGCGACAACAGCAATAACAACAACTCATCTCAATAGCAATGCAAACATTATTGTCTGTGGGCAGCAGCAGCAGCAGCAGCAGCAGCAACACTCCAGTAAAACGCATCCGCCTTGCCCCCAGCTCAAGCTGCATGCCCCACTCGAAAAGAAACAACGGCAGGGCTGCTCTTGGATTCCACTACTTTTGTATACCGCTGTTTGGTGTTCATGGAAAAAAAAATGGCGCTGCTTCAACTGGATCGATAACACGAGAAACAAACGCCAGCTCCTCATCGAGGGAGCCGCCAGAGGAGCCGCCAGAGGAGCCGCCAAGGGCGCATGTCAGACAGTCAGTCAGCCAGTCAGTCAGCCAGTCAGCCAACCAGCCAGCCAGTCAGCCAGTCAGTCAGTCAGTCAGCCAGTCAGTCAGTTAGTCACTCAGTCACTCAGTCAGTTAGTCGCCAGTTTCGTCGCCCTTTATAAACTTCAATTACAGCTTTAGCGCCACGAAAGCCAACAGACAAGCAGCAACAACAACAACAACAACAACAAGCAGCAACAACAACACCAACACCAACACCAACACCAACAATAACAACTTCAACTAGAACAAACAACAACATAACGATTTGGGCGAACAGCGCTAACAACTGCAACTGGTGACCCAGTTCCCTTCATTTTCCTAGATATATATATATATATATGTATATATATCATTTTTTTTTTTGGCAAAGCTTTTCTCGCAGCGCGCAATTCCAATATTTTTTTTTTTTGGGTAACAAAGTAGTTGCGAGGCACTTTGAGTGATGGCTTGGATATGAACTTAGCCAAAGATTAACCCCATCTGAAGCCAAAGACAAACTATAATAATATAGTTCATTGCCCAAGAAAAGATATCAGCATAAAGAAATCAACAGGCTTAAAAAATAATATGCCCAACAATAGATATATATGTAGATCGACTTGACTTGACTGACTATATCGACTCGGCTAGCAACGCTGATGAAGAATCTCGGCAGATCTCTTTTCTTTCATCATCTCTTTCGCACTCCTTCTGCAATAATATATATAAACGTAGTAAATGCTATATGTTGGCTGGGAAAACGTCATCAATTTGAATTGCCAGTTTGTATATTGTATAATTTGTTCATCCCTTACGACTGTTTTTGTATAATATTTTTTTTATACTTAATGAATCTTAGCGCTGTTGATTAACGCCTTGAGTCGTTCAATCTGCCGCTAACGAATGTGTGACCAGCTTTTGCTTGCCACAACTGTCTGTCTTACTCTAGCGAGTTTTTAGTGGGGAGGTGGTAGGGGGTGGGGGGGGGGGGGGGTCTAGTACTACCCCCAAAAGCGTCGAGGTCGGCTTGCAAAGAGCAGACGACTGCCGTTCTACGGTTCTGCACGCAACACGAAAACTTTCTTCAACATTTTTCGTCGCCCGCTTTTACGATACGAAATTACGATTGTATAATAAAGCGGAAGGCGGGAAAAACAGGCGGACAGGCAATCGGGAGGTGGACGGGGGTGGGGGTTGGGTGGCGGTTGGATGAAGCAGGAGCTGTCGCTATATACCCAAGCCAAGTGGGCCGCCATTTTGTGTGCAGACTACTGGCGCCAGTTTTATGTACTCGAAAAGCAACACGCGTTTCAACTCCGAGGACGACGAGGACGACGAGGACTGTCGACTGCGGATGTGCCGGCGACGCCAGCGCTGGACTAGGACATAAACTCATTTATTGTGTGGGGCGTAGGTAGTTGGACTGGACAGAGGCGTAGGACTGCACCGAACTGCTGATGGTTTGGACGAGTGGACGAGTGGTGGAGGCGGGGAGGCGGGGAGGCGGGGTGCCGTTGGTCGCCAGCCGGGCGTGTGCTACGCAATTAATTCAAACACTCGAAGGACGGCACAGGACATTTCCATTTCCATTTCCATTACTATTCGCTGCGCACCGCCTGTCGCCTTTTCATTAAAGGTAGCAGCAACAGCTACAACAACAGCTACAACAACAGCAACGGCAAACAGCAACAGCAAACAGCAACAAAAAAAAAAAAAACGAAAATAAACCAAATATTTTTTTTTTTTTTTGCTTTTTCATTTTATTATTGTTTGCCGATTTGCGAGACGTCCAACACCCACCATCACAAACAAATTTGCCCCATCACCTCAACCACCCCCACCCCACCAACGGTGGGGCCCGCGGAGGGTGGGAGATTTGTGGAGCATATTTGCGTATGTGATTTGGACCTCCTCGGCATGTGGCTAATGGCGTCAAGAAATGCGTGGGATGCCACTTAAAAGCCAAGCAGTCCTAGTCCCAACATCACCCCGCCCCTCGCCCCCTCACCCAATTTCCCCCCTCTCCCTGACCATTCGCATACGAAACGGGGTCTCAAGTCCAAGCAGATCGGCCCGTTTGATATTCGCCGATGCACAGACAACGCATAAGACACACATCTCAACACATACACACATATATATATATGTATATATATGTATATATATATATATGTATATTCGTGTGAGCATGTCTGGCATATAGAGAGAAGCTCTCAACATTTTATACGTACGCGTTCAAATGTAGCTGGGAATTGTACTTGCTGCTTGAAGCAGCTGATAAGGTTGAAATACTTTACGGTCTGCTTACAGTGGTGTAGCAAAGGGGGGAGGGGGGGCGAGGGGGGTAGGGTGTCTGCCACAGTTGAGGACCTGCCTACAAATCTGAGTGCTATCGGCAACTAGTAGTCGACTAGGGGTCGCATTACTTCGATTCCTTTCAGTAGAGTTGCAAGCCCCCCTTTTTGCGGGGCGGCCATGTTCGCATGCGTTTATTTTGTAACAGCTCTGGAATGTTCTCAATTAAAATGAATCATATCCTCAACCTATAACTGAACTTTAAATTAAATAAAGATTACATTTGTGCACAGGCAGCAACAGCAGGGTCGACAACGACAACAACGATGGCGACTTAAGATGACTGGATTGTAATTACACTAAGAGAAAGTCTGTCAATTATATGAAGATAATATATTTTTAGGATTTAGGATTCTGTGCATTTTGAGGTTAATTTAATTTACTGCATTCACTGCACACCTGATATTTGAGTAAACGGCATAACTGAAAGATAAATGGGATAACACTAAAGTGCTAAAGATTTGGCTGAGAAGGCTTCTAACAGATATTTCTCTAACTCAAATGTACTGAAATGAGCGGGGTAACTGAAAGTTACTTTGGTAAGCGGAAAAATTGTGCAAAAATGACGTTAAAGGTACTTGTGTCCCTGGCTGAAAGATAATAGTGCCTAGATAGTCTGTAAAAAATTGTTCAACTGAAAGATACTTGAGATAACCGAAAGAAGTGCTTACCCAACGAAAGATGCTAGGGTTGAATGAGAGATACTTAACTATCTTGAAGTAACTTGGTTGACTGGCTGGATACATACTTATCAGCTTAGGCATGGATAATTTTCTTAAATTACCAGCTAAAAGCATGCAAATCTGTCCAGAATCATTTTCAGTAGCCATCTCCCACAACTAGTTGCGACCAAACTGTGCTCAGCCAGCTCTTTGAGCAATCTATTTCCACACAATTGACTAAGACAATATGTAAATGACGGCTGACGGCTGAGAGAAACCTTACAACTCTGACAGGTTGCCAGAAGCGGAAGTGATAAGTCAGAGGTTGGCCGCAGCAAACACAGTCAAGGCGAAACCCATATAAATTACACAAGATTAACTACGGGATTGGAAACATGGATTGCATGCTGAGTGATAATAGATCCGTGAGTCAGTTCTGTGCAAATCTAGTCGAAAGCGAAAAATCTATGCGATGACTTGAAAAGAAACATTCAGCTGGAAGTGACCTATATTAATATATGTATATAGGAACGATCTGAATAATCATTTGGTCTGGTATGCAACAAATTACACACGATCCCGAACGACTTAGTTTTAGTGTATGCATCTGTGGATGATGTTATAAATCTCTTAATTTAACACTGGGCAATTGGACCTGGAATCAGTGACTGACTGTGAGTCAGATATCGATCAGAGGACCATTGTTGAAAATAAGACTGTGAAAATAAACAAGTGTAAACAACAAGCCAACAATTTATGCATGAGTCAGTCATCTCAAAACTATACTACATCTGTGAAAATATATATGTATGATATATGCATAGGATCTAATAATACAAATATATAGTTGAGATAGAGTTACTATATAGCCTGACTCACCGACCAGTTGGCTCCACCCATCGCGAAACGTATTGGCCAATGGGATTGACAGCGATCTTTCACGCGTCGCGATCAGCCGACGTTGACCGACTATTGACGAGCGTCTCTCGTCTCTCGTCTGTCGTTTGTCGTTTGTCGTCTGTCGTTTGTCGCTCGGCTAACGATGTGAAGTCATTTGTTGAAAATAGCAATAATTACTTAATTCAATTAACTAATAAATTCAAGATACTTGCTCGCGATCGCCGCAACAACAATAACAACTTGCAGCAATAAATTATAAGCGTCCCATTTAGATAGCATAACCAAAACAAATGCTCAGTTGTAATTGCTAATTATAACTGAGCATTGGGCCCACAAGTAAGTCGTAAGACCATAGATCGCACTATTACCACCCCACCGCATCGCTCCCATGAGCCTTGTAGCCGGCGGATCTATGGATTCCAGCATTGGTTGTGATACGGATTGGAGCACACGACACTTATCGCTGACCAATGGCAGCGACGCTGATATTTGCGATTCACTCGCCAACTGTGTGCAAGCGGGTGGAAGCGGGTGGAAGCGGGTGGAAGCGGGTGGAAGCGGGTGGAAGCGGGTGCCCGGGTGCAGAGGGGGGTGTTCGCTTTGATTGCTGGTGGCAGCCTGAGGCTACAAACAAAGTCCATTTCGATTAGATTGCTGTGTATTAAATCATAATTGTATTTTCTAATAGTTAATTTCGGCAGTTTCCATGCTGTGTCATTCTACCGAAATGCCATTTTCGTCAGACACTCCGTATACTTAATGTTGAGTACACTCAACATCTAGTATAATAATAATAATAATAGTAATTAAAAGCAAAAGAAGCAAACGTAACCAAACCTAACCAAAACTTAACTTTTTTGATTTTATCTGAATTGATTTAATGGCAAACAGTTCAAACCACGGAAAGCAAGGCCGATATTTGTACAGAACTTTGAACGGGATTGTCGAACAAACAGCTTACGGCTAAGCATACATTTTAGGATTAGGCCTTATGATGTTTTTGATCATTTTGAAGTACAATTTCCCTTCGATACAGTGCAATGTTAATTGAACTTGAACAAAAACCAGCAACAAGTAATTCAGATGCGCAAACAATCTACAGAAAAATCAATAGCCAAAATTCATAGCGATGAATTGAGTTTGTGTTCAAGGATTGAATGACGTTGTGCCTCGAAGATCCCATAGAGTATAACTCGTTCGTTATCAGCATCATTTGTTGAGTCATCTGTCTGTCTGCTCTTATGCAGTTAGTAACAGTTTTGGATCTGTCTCGATGAGATTCATTATATTTGCAGTCAGGCAGTTTATGTGATCGAATCACTATACTATAATATCACTATATATATATAAACACTGTATGTATCTGTCACAAGAAAGTTAAGCTCTTGCCATCTAGGTGTATGTGGTGAAAACTTTCCATAACTTTGTCAAAACTGAACCGATTGTTGACCTCTGCATGAATACAGAACTTTATGTCAAAGTCCTGATCAATTTTAGCTCGCATAAAAAAAGAATAAGGAATTATTTGGTAAACAGAAACGAGTGTATTTAATCGTCGGAGTGCCGAAGACACCTTGTCTTGTCTTGTTCAAATTGGTATGGTATGGTGTGGCACTCGTGGCCAAAAGTAGTTCGGTATATATTAGTATACTAAAGCAAAATCTAGAAACTTTCTCGTCAGCTAATGGGTTTCATGTATGTACATGGTGCAAACACGTTTTGGTAAGCGAAATTTACGTATTGTATAAATTTATTGCGATATTTCGGGCTTCTAAAACACCCACGCAAAAAGATCTGCCTTTAAGGCGATGCAAATGAGTTTTTAGCGTTGTTTTAACGATTTCAAATCGTAAATATGAGGAGAAACAACAGTCAATATTTTGGTAGTGTTTAAAAAAAATCAATTTAACAAAAATACATAAAAAAAAATAAAATCTAAGCTGATTATTTGTTGTGCGTTGTTTTTTTTGTTTTTTTTTTTTTTTTTTTTTTGGTAATTTTTCGGGTTTTTTATCTTTGCTGTGCACATAGAAATTGTTGGAAAGAGAAAAAAATCAGCAGCAAGAAAAGACAAATGATAATTTATATGCAAATTCAAATATTTTGTGATTAAACTGTTTTGATTTTTTCATTAGCACCACGCCCCCCTTCTCCGCACCGAATGAGTCTTTGGCCGTTGTCAACGGCATCAACGGCAACAGTGCCCAGCGGCTGGCATGGTCTTGGCCAAAAGCCGTTCAACAGTTGGCAGCTCTGTTTTTAATTAAGCTCATTTGCATGTGAATGGTCCCTGCTTGGAGGCAGCCCCAAGCCGCCGAGCCCCCCCGTCCCCCACCCGCCCCCTTGCCACACAGCACAGTACAGTCTCAGGCAATACGGACGCTGGTTTTATGTTACTCTAAGCTAAAAGGGGAGCAGTGACAAAAGGGGGTGAGGGGTCTGAGGGGTGGGATGGTGGGGACTAAGGTGCGCCGTGGGGGTTGCGGTGAGTTGAAGCGGGGGGAGGGGGGGAGGGGTGGGGTGTGATGGTGTTGTGTGCGTTAAAAAACGAACAGCTTTGAATTTCTAATAAGCCAAGTTATTTGCGCATGAGTCAACGGAGCGTCGTCAATAATATCCATGACACCCGCTTAGTTTGACAAATATTTATAGAAGCATTCGCATATCTGTGCTAGCCAGTGTCTCTGTGTGTGTGTGTGTATGTGTGTGTGTGTGTGTGTACACTTGTTTGATCTTTCAGTTAGTGCGATAGCCAATTGCCAATTCAATTACAATTAAAAAACCAAAAAAGAAACAAACAAACAAATTCACTCGGCTACAAGTGTATATATCAACTATGTATCTATCGTGTGGTGATCGATGTCTCAACACTCCCTTGGGCCTGACAATCACCAACTTGCCCCTGCCTCCTACCCCCTACCCCTGCCCCTGCCCCTGCCCCTGCCACTGCCACTGCCACTGCCACTGCCACTGCCCCATCAGTGTACAGCAGCTCTATTCATTTACTCATCAGTCTAGGCTGGCAGCTATTAATAGCTGCGACAAGTGAATCTCCAGCCAATCAGTCTGCGCTGCCAGCAGCCTTGTCGCTAGCTTGGTTCGAGCCACTCTGTTGACTCTTTAACTATTGACTGTTGCTGACGCATGCAGCGCGGTGACTGCGCAGTCACAGCAAGATACAACAACATTACTCACAATATGCTAATAATCTCTGCTCTGCTCAGTCGAAGGTTATCACAGCAAGTGCCTAACCTATCTGACTTTATTAAATGTGTGGGCGGCTCTGTAATAAGGCTTTACTTAACTAACAGGTGTCTCTTGATCCCCTACTTGTACCGACTTGGACCGACTACTACACAACATTTATCGATCATAAGTTGTATAAGGCTTAAAGGATTACAGTCTTTCCTCTGCCCCATGCATCGTTGTTGCATGGCTGGTTGACGTGCATATGCCGTGCATATATCTTTGAAGCAGGAATCTGTCTCTCATGTTTGATGATGACCTTGTTGTGTGGTTTAATTGACTTGCAATTTTCGATATTATCGGTATGGTGTGGCACTCGTGGCCAAAAGTAGTTCGGTATATATTAGTATACTAAAGCAAAATCTAGAAACTTTCTCGTCAGCTAATGGGTTTCATGTATGTACATGGTGCAAACACGTTTTGGTAAGCGAAATTTACGTATTGTATAAATTTATTGCGATATTTCGGGCTTCTAAAACACCCACGCAAAAAGATCTGCCTTTAAGGCGATGCAAATGAGTTTTTAGCGTTGTTTTAACGATTTCAAATCGTAAATATGAGGAGAAACAACAGTCAATATTTTGGTAGTGTTTAAAAAAAATCAATTTAACAAAAATACATAAAAAAAAATAAAATCTAAGCTGATTATTTGTTGTGCGTTGTTTTTTTTGTTTTTTTTTTTTTTTTTTTTGGTAATTTTTCGGGTTTTTTATCTTTGCTGTGCACATAGAAATTGTTGGAAAGAGAAAAAAATCAGCAGCAAGAAAAGACAAATGATAATTTATATGCAAATTCAAATATTTTGTGATTAAACTGTTTTGATTTTTTCATTAGCACCACGCCCCCCTTCTCCGCACCGAATGAGTCTTTGGCCGTTGTCAACGGCATCAACGGCAACAGTGCCCAGCGGCTGGCATGGTCTTGGCCAAAAGCCGTTCAACAGTTGGCAGCTCTGTTTTTAATTAAGCTCATTTGCATGTGAATGGTCCCTGCTTGGAGGCAGCCCCAAGCCGCCGAGCCCCCCCGTCCCCCACCCGCCCCCTTGCCACACAGCACAGTACAGTCTCAGGCAATACGGACGCTGGTTTTATGTTACTCTAAGCTAAAAGGGGAGCAGTGACAAAAGGGGGTGAGGGGTCTGAGGGGTGGGATGGTGGGGACTAAGGTGCGCCGTGGGGGTTGCGGTGAGTTGAAGCGGGGGGAGGGGGGGAGGGGTGGGGTGTGATGGTGTTGTGTGCGTTAAAAAACGAACAGCTTTGAATTTCTAATAAGCCAAGTTATTTGCGCATGAGTCAACGGAGCGTCGTCAATAATATCCATGACACCCGCTTAGTTTGACAAATATTTATAGAAGCATTCGCATATCTGTGCTAGCCAGTGTCTCTGTGTGTGTGTGTGTATGTGTGTGTGTGTGTGTGTACACTTGTTTGATCTTTCAGTTAGTGCGATAGCCAATTGCCAATTCAATTACAATTAAAAAACCAAAAAAGAAACAAACAAACAAATTCACTCGGCTACAAGTGTATATATCAACTATGTATCTATCGTGTGGTGATCGATGTCTCAACACTCCCTTGGGCCTGACAATCACCAACTTGCCCCTGCCTCCTACCCCCTACCCCTGCCCCTGCCCCTGCCCCTGCCACTGCCACTGCCACTGCCACTGCCACTGCCCCATCAGTGTACAGCAGCTCTATTCATTTACTCATCAGTCTAGGCTGGCAGCTATTAATAGCTGCGACAAGTGAATCTCCAGCCAATCAGTCTGCGCTGCCAGCAGCCTTGTCGCTAGCTTGGTTCGAGCCACTCTGTTGACTCTTTAACTATTGACTGTTGCTGACGCATGCAGCGCGGTGACTGCGCAGTCACAGCAAGATACAACAACATTACTCACAATATGCTAATAATCTCTGCTCTGCTCAGTCGAAGGTTATCACAGCAAGTGCCTAACCTATCTGACTTTATTAAATGTGTGGGCGGCTCTGTAATAAGGCTTTACTTAACTAACAGGTGTCTCTTGATCCCCTACTTGTACCGACTTGGACCGACTACTACACAACATTTATCGATCATAAGTTGTATAAGGCTTAAAGGATTACAGTCTTTCCTCTGCCCCATGCATCGTTGTTGCATGGCTGGTTGACGTGCATATGCCGTGCATATATCTTTGAAGCAGGAATCTGTCTCTCATGTTTGATGATGACCTTGTTGTGTGGTTTAATTGACTTGCAATTTTCGATATTATCGATTTCCTAGCCTCCGGTTGAAGGTATCACAATTTAAGTCGTGGACTTAGACGAGTTCTAAATTAAACGAGTTTCGAAAAAATTACTTGCATGGGAGAAAACCAATATACTCTTATACTTTCAGTATTAGAGTATACAATTTTAATGTGAATTTCCTAAAAAAAAATACCAAAATAAAAGCAGAAAAAATGAAGCGAAATGCCACAGAAAACTTTTTGCAAATTATGAACTATTCTTTGCCCGTCGACCACTCTTCACCTATTCATCTAGCTATCTTTCTCTCTCTCTCTCTATTTGTCTTCCTCTCTCTGTCTCTCTCTCTCTGTCTGTCTCTCTCTCTCTCTTGCTGTCCATTTTTGGCACATTTGCGGCTCCAGCGAGTCGCGCATTGTGCAGGAATTAGTCAGGAAATTAATTAATCAAAACTTTAGCGAGAGCAACAACAAAACAACAGCAAAAACAACAACAACAACAACAATAACAACAATAACAATGAGTGCCAGCATCGCTGGCAACAATAATAAAAAACATGTTGAAGCACACAAAATCATTTGGGGGCATGATCGACTTGCAGGTACCCTATCAATATGAAGCTATATCAAGAATATAATGGAGAATATTCTAGTCCAAAGTGTACAATTAAATACTAGTATTAAATGAAAACAAAAACCATGTAAAACATTATTAAAGCTCACAGAATAATCTCATCATAAGGAGAAGAAAATCGTTCTACTATCAAAAATATAATAAATTCTTGCGGCAAGAACGAAACTTGTCGAGACTTTTCGGGGCTATGAAGGGTATGAAGAGAGCAACATGGAGCGCAAAAATAAATGACGATGCTCTACAATTTGTTGCCTGTCATCTGTTTATTTTGTATGTGTGCCGCACTCCGCCCCTCTCTCTCTCTCTTCCCCCGCTCTCCACCCTTCGAACTGTAGACCATGCCCTGACCCAGGCAGCTTTTTATTATTGTTTAATTTGTTGCGCTTGTTCTTGTTGTTGTCGGAATAGTTCTGGCCTTAGACAGACATACAAACATATTTTGTAGCGTATTTGTGTGTCCGCATAGCGGAGAGAACCCTCCCTCTCCCTCCCCTTAGGCGCCTCAGGCGCACGCCCAGCGTATTAACGCCAGCCCCCTTTGGCCCCGGGGCTTGACTCGTCAACCTTGAGAGGCGCTTAAAATGTTTTGATTATTATATTAATATTGTTTTTATTTATTTATTTTTGGCAAAATGCGAAGAGGCAGACAGATGGAAACAGACAGAGAGAGAGGGGGGAGAGGGGGGAGAGGGAGATGGCGCATAAATACATTAAACCCCTAATTATAGCGAACCTAGCATGAAATGCGCATAAAATTTAGGAAGACCAGCAAAACACTTTGTCCAAAAACCAAATGGCGCTAAAAAAAAAAAAGAAAAAGATTTACAAGCTTGGCTTATTGGGAGTTGAACTTGAGATTGAGAATTGGGTACAGTTGCATCAGCGCTTTGAGTGGCAGGTCCATCATCATTAAAGGACGCAGCGCTGCCACTCGATGCGAATTGGCAGCTGTCAGATGCGCCATATGGAATTTCTTGGCAATGCTGCCAACTTGATAATCGAGCCCATTTAAATGCATTAAACGACTCCTTTGTTGCACTTTCTTGTTGTTGTGCGTGTACACACATGTGTGTGTGCGTGTGTGTGTGCGTGTGTGTTCAGTGGAGCGGCAAAGTCGAAGAAATTGCCAAGACAAACACAAAGGCACCTACAACCAAAGGGTGGTGGTGGTGGTAGGAGAAAAGCATTTCACTTTTGAGTCACTCGCCGAACTGGAGGAACTGCTGCTTAACCAGGCGGCCAAGTAGTAGTAGAGTAGTAGAGCAGTGGGCTGGGTGGTGGCAGCCGAAGAGGGCACTGTTTGTGATTTTGCATTGGACATATGGCAACAGCAGGCAGCAAATTTCTTGTACAAACACAAATTGCAGTTTGTAAGAAAACGAAATCGAAATCGAAAACGAAAATGAAAACGAATTCTTCCCAAAAAAACCAGAGAGAAAATTCATATTTTCTTTGACGAAACTTGTATACCCTTGCTATAAGTATAGTATACTATATCTCCGACTAATCCGATCTTATGCTAAGAATATATGTATATATAAATACTCTTTCGTTTTTCATCCAACTTTGTTCAGTTGTCTGTCAGAAGCATAGACGTTATGCTCACCACTTTATTAACGATATATTGAGACCTCAAAATGTATCTTAAGCCATGAATATATTGATCGTTTATTCTAGAATGAAGAACCTTGAATCTATTGTATACATTAATTTGAGTTGAAAACTTCAGTTTTAAGAATGCATTTATTTGGTTTATCTAACCAAATTATTATCGAACGAAAAGGGTGTACAAATGTTGGCATTTTACAGGTTTGCAAAGACGCAGAAGTATGGTAAGTGTAGATATATATATATCTAAATATATTTATATATATATATATGCATATATATTATTCGTATGTGTGTGTGTGTTTTTGTGGCCAATTTATCGTTGCATTTGCCAACTGGCGGTGAAATTTGTAGCTCGCTTTGATCTTGACGCATTTTTGACACTTTGCGGGGCATTTTGTCGATTTTGCTCGGTTTTGGTTTTTTCGGTTTTTGGTTTTTTGATTTATAATTTTTGGTTTTTATTTTATGGGTGAGTTTCTGTGTTGTGCTGTGCTGTGCTGCGAATAAGCGGCATATGCCGAGCATTTTTCATTTGTTTGTTTTCATTTTACTTGAAGAAAAGCGTTTTTCCTTACGTTTCGACGCATTAGTCAGCATGCAACAGCCGCAGCCGCAGCCGCAACCACAACCACAGCCGCAGCCGCATCCACACGCTGCAAGTGTCGGGCGTTGATGGCTCAAAATCGCATTTTATTTTTAGGCAACAGGCATTTGAATAGCGAACAGCAATTCTGTTGAACATATGTTCGACACTCACGTCTTTTCACACCCTGACATCAATCGCTTAGTCGCTCAAATAGAGAGACAAGTTGTATCGCATTTCATTTTATTTCCATCCAAAACTTGTTCGTTAAGCCCTGAAACATTAAGCGTCTTAGCATTTTTAATTGGCTGCGGATCCCATTTGATTTAAAGTGTAGATCATTTAAATTAGTGGCTTGTTAGTTTAGTTTAGTAAGTTAATCACATCAGTGTCTCACGAATATGTTGTTCACAGTTTCTACACAGTTTCCACATCAAATCTATATATTTATAATTATATACTACATCGAAATATTTTTGAAAGTCGCCAATGTTTTTCAAGCACAAGCCTCGTCTCGTGTGCTAAGCTTAAAGCTTCTCTCAATTTACGCTGAAGTTTCAACTTGAAAGCTTCCAGCTTTGATGGTTCGTAACTTGGCTAAGTGATACAAACGAATTTACTTAATATTCAGATGGTTTTTTAAGAAGTTATAATTTTAAATGTTTCAATTTGTGTGGGGCTAAATATGTAATTTTTTATGAAATCAAGTCTATATATATTTCAGCGCTAATATTATTATTATTATTATTATTATTGTACGTGTCTTGTGCCCTTGAATCTACGTTTTCAGTTTGCGCTAAGAGCACATTTGAATTATGGCACGCAACCAGATCGGTTCAATTTATAATGCTACAGATTAGCGACACACGGCCGCATTCGACATGCGACTCCCCCCAACACATCTCTTCTGTCCACCCCAACCGTACACCCTGGCAGCTGGCCAAAGAGGTCCAGGCCCACGCAATTGGCTTGGCGCACGCACACATCTGTGTCACAGGAGATATATATATATATATATATATATATATTTTTTTTTTATTTTTATTTGAGTTAATATAGTGCGTCACCAGCGCGGAAGTCTTCAATGTCCCTTGGGACATTGGCATCGCATTGTTTTGATTTATGCGCTATTTTGCCAAAGTCAACAAATGAAAATGACACTCAGCATTTGAAGTCTTAATTTGTTATTTACTTATTTTGATTTTTATGTTCTCGGCTAGTGTTTTCAAGGCTGCTAAAAATTAAAAATCATGACAAACGCATTTGTGTGCCCAACTTCAAACTGTTGTATCTTCGCCAATAAGTGTCCAATCTCCGATTTTTTTCCAACAAAATGAAGTCCTTTTTATATATATTGATTCTGCATCAAAAGTTGAAAATACGTATTTTTGAGGCTTTAGCGAGAAATGGCCGTTTTAAGTTTTAGTGCCCAATTTCAAACTGTTGTATCTTCGCCAATAAGTGTCCAATCTCCGATTTTTTTTCCAACAAAATGAAGTCCTTTTTGACAGCTGGTTGCAAATAACCTTCTTGCGCCGGTGCGAGTATGGCGGCAGTTTCTTTTCATGTCTCAACAATTCAATAAATATTAATGACCCTATTAAATTTTGTAACTCTAGCTTTAAAACTGCAGAGCATAGAGGTGTGGGCTGAACGCCCTTCCAAGACAATAGAAGGACATTCGCAGTGATACCTTTCAGTAATATATTATTTATATTTGGTGACTGATTAACGCCGTATATAGAAATGCAAATCGGCCTAGATTTTGTGTTTTTGCTATCAATCTTTACTCACAATCTGTGGAAGATATAATAGGCATTATATATATTTAATGTGGGTGTGATATAGAGATATGTATATATATATTGTTTTTATCGATTTGTAATTATTTATTAAATAGAAAATCAAGTGTTAAAAAATAAAACAAATCTTAAGCAACAAACAAAAAAGTAAAATTTGTTTCTCGTTTCATTTGGCACCGAGAGTCTAGAATTAAATTCGACGACTTTTCTCGGCTTCCTGCGGAGAATTTTATTATAATATCCCCTAGGCAATGTATATTTTTATACACTGGCACGCTCATTTTGCAATATTATGAACAAACGGCGCGTGGCGTTAGGGGTTTGTTTTTCCGATGGTGGGGGGAGGGGGGTAGTTGTAATGAGAGAGAGAATTTGTGAATACGGTGGGGTAGGTATAGTGTAAAAACATCATTATAAGTTTTCTCTATGAGGGGAAAGAAAGAGGAACCCATTTCTCAAATGTAATTAAAAACTTACTTCATTGCCATGTTCGACCACGACTCAACATACCAAAGTCTTTAAGCCCCGAGATTTGAACCCATGTCGTCCGTGTTTTTGCTTAGACACCACGGCACTTAACGCTCTACGCCAACTAGTCCCTAATCGTCTATATATGAACACTTCAGCACATTTAGACGGGCCGCACTGCTTTACAAAATCCGGTTCAATCCCGGAAAACGCGATCGCCATTTAATTTTTTATTTTTTATTTTCCTATTATTACGTTTTTTTTTTTTATCGATTTTTTAATAAATAGTTGTGCAAAGCAAATAAAGGATCTTAAGCAAAATATTTTATTTATTGAGCATATAATAAATTGCCGCTATCGCCACCTATGTATTATATCGGCAAACACCAAATACGTGCATTGACAGCGCCATCTACTGCACTAGCACTGTAGAGTATAGCCTGTGATGCCAGAGTTTTGAAATGATAATGACCTAAAGAGGGCGCAAATTAACTGTTATACAAATGCAAACCGTTAAATTCAAAGTCAATATTTAAATTTGTTTCTCATTCGTAAAAATCGAAATCTTTAAAGCAAATTATAAACTGCACAGACGATTCGGATGTTCTTGACCAATTGGTAGCCGCCTAAAAAAGAAGAATCGTCAGAACAAGAGATTTCTTTGATCCAAGACAAAGCTCCGCTCGAAATTTTATTTTTCTTAATTTTTCGGATCTTTTCATGTGCCATTTTGAATGCAGAATTTTTGAACGATTCCTGGAAATATTTCAATGCAAATCGATGGAACTTTTTTGTGTGATCCCCAAAATAGATGTCCTCCAATTCGCAAGGACCAACTCTATCAAACAGCCCCAATCACTTGTAAAAATGTCATTCAAAGAGCGATCGAAAAACCAGAGACAATAATATTTGTAATTAAGTTGTATTTATATCGTATGTTTGCGATTTTATTTTATCTAACTTCCATATATATTTATGTTTATTTGTGTTTTGTATATTTGCATTTTGTTCATGTGTTTGTTGTTGATTACTTGCTATTACACAATTTGTGTGTGTGTGTGTGTGTTTTTTTTTAAGTTTCCCCAATTTGATTCGAGTCATATTTTCGAATAAGCTTACAAAGAAGTCATGAGAGAAATAAATGTGTGTGTGTCTGTATGTGTGTATCTGTGTGTGCATCATATATATAGAGTCTACAATTGATTTCTCATTCTGTTTTTGAATCAGATACAGATGTTGTCTTTCATTTTGCATTGCATTACTTGCGTGTGTGTGTGAGTGTGTGAGTGTGTGTGAGTGTGTGTGTGTGTGTGTGTGAGTGTGTGTTTTCCCTTGCAGAGGGTATTTATTTATTGAACATGACTAGTGTCTTTGCATCTGAATTTTTGTGCATTTGATATCTGTTTGAAAATAATTGAATCGTTGCAAAAGTAATTTTTGGCGCATAAATAAATTAATGTTTAGACACCATTTTTAAATGATGCAACACAATTTGTACATCTTATTTGATTGGAATCGTCAGAAATGATTCAAAATGAGAGAAAAAAATTATTTAAAAAAAAAAATGGTGAAACTAAACGTGAAACTGGATACTGCGGCTTAGTGTTAGTAGCTTAACTAGTAGGAATCACTGGGCTGGAATCAGCATATGAGATAATCGCAATGGGTGTCTGCAAGGGTATTTAAAGTTCGGCATGGCCGAAACTGCACTACTTTTTGCTTAAAGATTGTGTTTGAAATTGAATTGCGGCTGCGAAAAGAGTGCAGTGTATATATATATATATATATATATATATATATATATGTGTGTGTGTGTGTGTGTGTGTGTATGTATGTATATGTATATACATGATCTATACAGAACTGTGGATGACAATGCATAAGATCAATAATCGATAATTACTAATTATGTGAATTATGAGTACATTTTGGGTACAACAGTAAAAGTAGAAAAAAAAAAATCTAAAAATACACAAAAAAAATTGTTATCTTAAAACGATAAAAAGCCTTTTTGTTTTACTTCCTTTTTGTTTTGTTCTGGTGCTTTTGCAATAGAATTAAAAACTAAATTAAATCACATATAGCATATTTTGTTTTGTGTTTTTGTCTCTTTTTTCCTTTAGCAGCTTATATTTAAGGTTTGATCTTTTGTTTAATAATTTAATATATACACTATACCAAAAAAAAAAAAAAAATTAAATATACATATTTATATTATTGTGTATATTGAATGCGTGTTGTGTGTGTGTGTGTGTTTTTTTTATTAAATTTGTTTTAGTTGGTTTGTTGTTTGTTTTTTTTTTTTTTTTGGGTGCCTTAAGTATATGAAAAAAATTGTTGTCGAGTTAAATATTTAATTAATTTATTAGAATTATGCTTAGAAATGTATCATTGCCGAGTTGTGGACAGCCCCCCCCCCACTCCCTACCCCCATTCCACGCCTTCCCTCGTTGCCTGCGACCATGCTCAATAAATATATATATATATATGTATATATATATATATGTTTCTATGTGTGAGTGTGTGTGTGTGCGTGTGCGTGTGTATCTGCGCATCCCAGACTCGTTTAGAACAACACATCGATGTACATGTTTCATCTGGTGGTGGTGGTGCTGCTGCTGCCATCAGCAGCGCCTGCGTTCGCCTGCTCCTGCTTGACCTTGAGCAACAGCTGCTGGTGCGTCAGGGCCTGCGCCTGCGCCGCCTCCTCCTCGTCGTCGTCGTCGCAAATATCTATTTCGCCATCCCCGTCGGCATCAGCATCGTCTGCGGCGTCTGCTTCGACATCTGCATTGATTAGATCGGCATCCGGATCGGCATCCACGTCACCATCGACATCCGCATCGCAATCCTTGTCCATGTCCTCGTCCTCGTCATTCTCCTCCTCCGGCTCGGAATCGATAACGGCGACGGCAGCAACAGCGGCCGCTGCGGCAGCATTGCGTGCGTTCGCAGCGGCTGCAACAGCTGCGGCGGCAGCGGCAGCGGCCACAGCTGCCTCGGCATAGCCAGCGGTGGTGCCATGGTGGTGCAAGTGCATCGCATGCTGCACCGCCGCCGCCTGCTGCTGCTGCTGCTGCTGACGTCGCTCGACTGCAGCCTGCTGTTCAGCCAACTGTTGCTGCTGCTGCTGCTGTTGTTGCTGTTGCTGCTGTTGCTGTTGTTGCTGTTGCTGCTGCTGTAGCTGCTGCAGGTGGTGCAGATGCTGCTGCTGGTTGTACGGGTGGTGCTGGTGGTGGTGTGCCTGCTGCTGCTGTCCGCCCGTCGCCGCTCCACCCTGCTGATGATGATGGTGATGGTGATGATGATGTTGCATGCCCGCATGCATTGCCGCAGCAGCGGCAGCGGCAGCCGCGGCATCCCCATGATGATGATGCGCTGCAGCAGCGGCAGCGGCGGCCGCGTTCGCCGCTGCAATGTGCGCATGGGCATGGGCTTGGGCGTGGGCATGGGCGTGGGCATGGGCGGCAGCGTGGGCAGCGTGCTTGCTCTGCTTGCCGCTGGCAGCTGACGGCGGCGGAGGGGCATCGAAGAGGAGACGCGAGATCGAGAAGCTCGAGATGGGCGAGTTGTGTGTGCTGCCCGCCGAGTAGGAGGTGTTTGTGTCATCCGAGGTGGGCGTCTCTCTGTCGCTCTCATCGCTCTTCAGCAGCTCGGCGGCCTCCAGGGACTTCTTGTGCATGCCGAGCAGCCATGGCGCCACAGACTCATCCTCCTTGGCCGACTTGATGATTGTCTCCGGCAGCGGCAGTGAGTGCCGCACCATTGCCCCATATAATCCGTACTCGGCCATCTTGGTGCTGTGGCCCCAGCACTTCTCCGTCTTGCGCCACTTGGCCCGGCGATTCTGGTACCACACCTGAAACGAGTCACAGTGCAAATGCCACGATTAATACTCTGACAATCCTATTGTGTAAGGCTGTTCTCTGCATGAGCACAGATAGACTGCACAGATAGACAAGCCAATTCACATTTACTGTTTAAATAAAATCTCTTATCCCAACTGGCTTTGGATTGCTTTGCATATTTGACTGCTGTTCAAATTATGTCATCTGTCTATGTTTATTTGCTCCGATCCCTATTATATGGCATCATTTAATGCATTCGGCTATTTGCTTTCATCAATTTTGCCAAGAGCATAGCCGTATGCTATATGCCATAAATGTGACGTGTAACGTAGAGCAAACAAGGACCCAGTATCGAGGATATGGCAAGGAAGCCGTTCAACACACACACCATCGTCATGCTGTCTCAAGAAGTGGCAAGCGTGGCAAGCGTGGCAACCCAGCGCTTTATCCGCTAAACAAACAGCAACAATTTCATTAGTGCAAATGCGATAATTACGCATAAATAGCATGAAAAGAGAAAAAAATGGGCTAAAGCGAAATTGGCAGATAAGGATAAGGGTCCAAGGATATGTGTGTGGGCAAAGCGGACAAAACTAATTAAATTAAATGCCACAAAAAACAACAGCAACAACAACGGAAGCGTAGAAGGAGAAGGAGTAGTTTGCGTTTTGGGAACTGCTCTCGTTGCCGTCTGAGCTGATTTAGCCGATTTAGCCGATTTAGCTGGAACGGCACTTGTCACGCGACCCGCGCAGACAATCGCTGTTTGAGCAATGCCAAGCCCCGCCTCTACTCCGCCCCTCCCCCCCTGCCACTGGCTTTCTAAATCCACACAAGTTGTCAGGTTGTGAGTGGCGAGTGCCACGCGTTGATTTTCGAGTACTTATTAGTGGCACAAAATGTTGCAAGCAGCTTTTCTTTCTTGTCGTACATTA
This sequence comes from Drosophila anomalipes, assembly GCA_035041615.1. Lineage (NCBI taxonomy): Eukaryota > Metazoa > Arthropoda > Insecta > Diptera > Drosophilidae > Drosophila > Drosophila anomalipes. The sequence goes on from JAWNKZ010000254.1 coordinate 4,327,076, forward strand.
AACGGTCAATTTTCAATTTCACAGACAACTTGCAAACTGGGTGCGCTACCCCCGAGGGGGGGTGGGTTGGGGTCTGGCTTTGGGTCTTGTCCCAGGAGACAACTTAATCTGCTGTTGTGAAAAGTTCAGGCTTTCCCAGGGTTGTTGCTTCTCACTGAGATTCGGTCTCTTGGCTTGCGGAGCCATGCAGCATGTGCCGCAATTCTCTGCGGACCATAAAAATAGAAGTCGGCGGCGGTCGCATTAAATTCTTGCTTGCCACGCGGCCAGTAGAGGGTGTGTGGTGTATGGTGTTGCTGCTTGTTGGTGTGATGTCAACATTTGCATTTACAGTTGTTTAGCTGTGTTGTTGTTTGCCATGTTGCACTTGAGATCGCAAAAATAGAGGCAAACACAGAGCGAGACAAAAGACGGGGGGAGGTGCGGGGACCAGCAGCAGCAGAAAACATGGCAAATTAAATCTACTTGAGTTGACAACACTTAACATCAGACAAACACCCCCCACACCCGGCAACGAGGCAACAAGGCAACGAGGCAACGAGGCAATGTGTGGGCGGGGTTGAACTCAATCAGTGTTGCTAATGCGTTGATAAATGACTTTTTAAAGTGCGCCTAGTTCTCAGTGCTCAGTGTTGTTAGGCATGTTTTTCAGTAGTTTGTTGTTGTTGTTGTTGTGGTTGTTCTTGTTGTTGTTGTTGGTGTTGTTGCATGTTGGCTGATGGGCGATGGTGGGGGGTCAACGCTTGAATGCGGCATGGTTTCACAAATGCCAGCAAGTGCGGCACGCGCAAGATTTTTATTTATCATTTGCTAACCAGTTTCATGCCTGATACCCTATAAAAAAAAGCACTGAACCAAAAAGGATATTTTTGAAAACTTTTTCATTATCTTCAATCTTCAATCTTCAATCAATCCGATAAAGTCTATGAAAACTTGCAAAAATAGCGAAACAATTAGAATCGAACTAGAACTGATTTTGGGTGTCGCAGCGTTGTAATTATCTTGGCTCCGTCCATCGATATGGCAATCGATCTGTTGAATAATGAATATATCGCAAGCGCAGAGTATCTGTTGGTCGTATACTACTTTTGTTGAGAGCACTTCTAGTTATTATTTCACTTGTTTGGTTTTTATGTGTGTGTGTGTGTTTTCAATGATGTGCAAACTCGCACTAAATATGCAAATAGCAATTTGTGTAATGCTTTTGTTTCATAGCCATAACCTCTTTTGTTTAAATGTTAATTACATAATTATGCATTATCATTTTTAACAGTATTATATGTGTGTGTGTGTGTGTGTGTGTGTGAGTGTATGTGTGTGAGTGAGTGTGTATTAACAGCTCATTAAAAACGCAGCAAATGCCTCGCGAAAAGCAGAAATAAGGGAATTGCTGCTGCTGCTGCTGCTGCTGCTGCTGTTGTTGCTGCTGTTGCTCTTGCTGCTGTTGTTGCTGTTGTTGTTGTTGGTGTTGGGGAGGGGTGTACAGTGTAAAGTGTATAATTAATGTGCAAGTGCCGCTGAGCAGTAACAATTATGCAAAAAAAAAAAAAGAGACAAAAAAGACGAAGAATAATGCAAAGCATTTGTTACACTTTTGCCAGTTGGTTGGCAAGGGAATGGTGCGTAAATATTTGCAGAGCGGCTGACGAAAGCAAAAGGAAATAAAATCGAGCCTTGCCAGTTTCAGTCTCAGTCTCAGTAAATTGTTATCGATTATCGAGCATATATGTATATGTGTATAGATTATGATATTGGAATAACCTGAATGTTGCTGCGTCTTTTGCTGTAGTTGCTCGATTCATCAACGAAAATGGAAGATTCATGATTGATGATCATTCATTAATAGAAGATTCATGATTGATGATCATTCATTAATAGAAGATTCCTGATTGCAAGCTCAAATTACTAATTTGCTTACTCTTTCTGCCTTGGATTAGAAATGCATACTAATTGATTATTGAACAAGCCATTTGTTTTTTTTTGTTTTTGGCTCTTGATTGACGGCAATTGACGGCTTTTGAAAAAGTATTAAAGTATTGGTGCTTGAGCTGAAATAATGCGATTTGCTTTGAGAATTTCCTATTGCAACTCGATGGGGCAATTGCAACAGGCGGTGGAGTGCATAACGAAATGCGTTTTTAATGCATTCGCACATTTTTTGCATTGTTTTGTATTTCAAAGTATTTTTTATTTGTTTGAATGTTGTGCTTTTTGTGTAGTGTACTCAAAAATGTGGACAAGAGCATGTTTAAATTAGCAGAGCAACAATGAGGCACCGCCGGCGCAGAACTAAGTCAAAGCCTGAGAGCCAATTCCTGTGTGAGCAAAACAATGCCTGCTGTCCAGCTGTCTGGCTGTCTGGCTGTCTGAACTGTCTGACTGTGTGACTGTGTGACTGCCTGGGTGTCCTGCATCTGTCATCCTTGTTGTTACGCAAGCAAACACACAAAATGTTGCACAGGCGACAAACAAGACGCGGCTCAGCTCATTAAGCAAGCGTTAGCCAAAGCGATGCCGACGCTTTCGTCTCCCATCAAATTCGCTGACTTTTGGCAGCAGCTAAAAATTGGTCGATTCTGAGCAATTTTCGGCTGATTGTTCTGAAAGACTCTGCCGGCCATTGCAAGGCGAAAGCTAGACAGGGAGCGAAAGCGACTGAGAGAGAGAGAGAGAGAGACATAAACTGTCAGTTTGCATACGTGTGAGTACGAGAGAGAGAGAGAGAGAGAGAGAGGGAGAGAGAGAGCCAAAGAGAGAGCAGAAAACATGTTTCGGCCCGGCCATATTTCTTTGTTCTTTGTAGTTACGTGCAAAAACGACGGCTGACAGCATCGCACAAAAACAACGAAAACAACAAGCACAGGGGCGAAAATGCACACACACACACGCACACACACACACACACACGCACACACACACAGGCACAACACACACAAAATGGAATGCAATTAAAAACGGCAGGCAAAAAAACAAAAAACAAAAAACAAAAACAATCAACGAGAGCGAACGCAGAGAGCGAAGCAAACTTTTAATGGTGGCTTCGATTTGCTGTTGTTGTTGCTGTTGCCACTGCTGGTGCTGCACCAGTTGTCTGCATGTATTTGCATGGCTGCCATTGTCGTTGTTATTGCTGCTGCTGCTGCTGCTGCTGATGCTGCTGCTGCCCCCTTGCGTGTCTGCCCCTTCAAATTGCACTCATCGTCAGTCGCATTTCGCATTTCGCATTCGCATCCTTGCTCTTGCCGTTGTTGTCGTGCTGTTGCTAATGATTGCCTCAGCTTTACCCACCTCCCCTACCCGCCCCACCCTGTGGCCGTGCCCCTAGCAGCAGCAGCAGCAGCAGCAGCAGCAGTCACTCAACAACAACTCCCATTGCCATTGCCGAACGGCTTTTTCAAGCTGTGCGCAGAGTGCGCCATATTTGCACTTAATTGAAATGCGTGTGTGTGTGAGTGAGTGTGTGTGAGTGTGTGTGAGTGTGTGAGTGTGTGTGAGTGAGTGTGTGTGTGTGTGTGTGTGAGTGTGTGAGTGTGAGTGTGTGTGTGTGTGTGACATTCTCTCATGCTCGTGTTACTTGAGCGTATTACGTTTTTTTTAAGCCAATTGTGCTTGTTAATTTGATTTGCGCACAAACACACTTACATATTCACCCACACTCACTCACACACACACACACACACGCACTCACACACGCACTCACACTCACACTCACACACTCATTCACATGCATTTCGCTTGCACTCATATATGCCTCACACTCTGGCTAAAAATGTGAACGTCAGCCATTTGGCCACTGACTTGTTGTGCTTTCATTTGATGCTGTCTGAGTTTGTTCCCTTTCCCTTTCCATTTCTCCTCCTCCTCCTCCTTCTCCCCCCTACCACCTACCCCATCCATCACTTCATTGCAGTAACTGTCTGAAATTCCTTTTATCATTGCCCTGCTCAACTGCCAACCCACAACGCCCTCCCCAGCAGTCCCTTAAGTGGGCGTCACAAGTCGCAGCAAAAGCTAAATTCATTACCACCCACACCCTACCACCCCCTCCCCCCCCCCCCCGCCGTCACTTACCCCACACAACCCTGCTCGCTGCTTGGCAAATGTTGTTTGGCGCCATCTTGCCACTTCTCAAGTAGCCAAAATGAATACGAAGAGTCGGAAGTGGGAAGTGGGAAGCGGGAGAATATGCATTGGACAGTGTTGATCTCGAGGAATTGGCTATGATAATATCCAATTGCCATTGATAACATTGGTAATATTGTAAAACTATTATTATTGTCTTATAAACTGATTGCAGCTTTCATTTTGCGATTTCTAATATATGTTTTATTAACATTAAATTGCTGATCAGTTTTATGAATCACTTTATAAATACTGAAATCTACAAGAATTATTTTCTTTTTGTTTTTTATCATTATCAATATTTTCAAATAACTTGAATTGTCCGCAAAATCGATGTTTGTCAAACGACAAATGAGTTTAACTAAGTACCGATCTTATATATATATATATTTATATTTATAAGTGTTGTATGTGTTGTCGCCGGGATAATTACAAAAAAGTGTGCCCCCATTTGTTGGACAAAAACACATATATGCAACATTTTGCCGGTTATGGGCTTATGGGGGGATAAACCCTTATGGGCTTTTTGTGAATATGCCAGTTGAGTTTGGAAAAGGGGCGGCAAACCCTTTGAAAAGCTGGCATTGACCCGGCTGCAGCTGATTGCATGTGCTGCAAGTGTTGCAAGTCAATGCCTGGCCTGGGCCAAGGATTGAGACTTGGATTGGGACTGGGATTGGGACTGGGATTGGGATTGGTATTGGCATTGAGATGATACAATCCCTGGCGTGCCGATCGTTGTTGCCGCTGTTGTCGCTGTTGCAATTTGCGAATTTTTTGGAGTGTCGGCGAGTGCCGCTTGCCACGTTTTCTAACTTCATTTGGAATTGAGTTGTTGCTGCTGCTGCTGCTGCTGTTGTTGGCCAGAGTGTGTGGCACTCGTAATTATGTAATCAGTGTGCCACCTCATTGTGTGTGTGTGTGTGTGTGTGTGCTCGTCGTGTGTGGCAACACTTGCCGAGTGCCGCAACTCAACCAACAGCTAGCAATCAGAAACATCGCGAATCGAAGCTGCCACAGCTTTTGATTTCTCTTTGGCGTCGCCCCATAAAAAACGGTCGCCAACTTAACGAGCGCCCATAAAAAATGGACACGTGCAAACGGTCTGCAGTGCGACGCGCTGACGTGCCACTGAAAGTGTCGCAAATCTCTCACCTGAATGCGATCCTCGGCTAGACCCGTTTTCATCGACAACAGTTCGCGGGCGCTGACATCCGGATAGTGGGCCTCCTTGAATGCCTTCTCCAGCTCCTCCAGCTGGCTGCTGGTGAATATGGTGCGTCCATGTCTGCGCTTGTTCTTCTTCTTGCCACCGGGACCAGTGCCACCGGGGCCGACCAAAACATCACCGCCATGGCCGGTTAGCAGGCCATTCGGATTGGCTGCGGCGCCAGCGCCGGCGCCAAGAAATGCCGCCTCATGCGCATGATGCACATGTCCGTGCACATGGGCGTGCGCATGGTGCGCTGCGTGGGCGTGGTGTGCATGATGAACAGCTGCGGCGGCAGCGGCATGATGATGTGCCGCCGCAGCCGCTGCCGCCGCATGCTGATGGGCGGCGAGTGCGGCATGATGATGAGCCGTCGGCTGACCAACGCTCTGCTGCTGCTGCTGCTGCTGCTGTGCTGTGTGCTGCACGTGAGCCAGGGCTGCGGCAGATGAAGAGGACGAGCTGGCCGTGGGGGAGCATCGACTAGCTGTTGTACCTCCACCTCCACCTGCACCTGCACCCGCACCGGCACCGGAACCAGCGGAGCCAGCGCTATTGTTATTATTATTGTTGCTGTGATTGTTGTTGCTGCCGCCATTGGTGGCGGCATTCGTTGTAGCAGCCGCCTGCCCGTTGCTGCCAGCTGTTGGCGAGCTGAGCAGTGCGCCGGCGTCTACAGCAGCGCCTGCTCCCTTGCTGGGCGACTGCTCATCACCGCTGGCATTGGCCAAACTGCTCGCATACTCCTGACCACGTGCGGCCGCTTGCTCTGAAAGCGAGAGAGAGACAGAGAAGGGTTTTATTGATTAGATTGAGAAAAGTATATTGAACTTAATTGTGCTGCAGAAACTGAGTGATCAGAGATAAAGCTTTGCTTTGGTCACGCAGACATTACAACAGAAGAGCCTAGAGTCAATCACCATCAATCATTGATACTATTGTCGAAAAACATAAGTAACCAATGCAGAACATTTTTGTGTTTCTATTTATTTATTTTTATTGGTTGTGAAGTGCGGTGTTTGGTTACACGCACGTTGCATGCCTCTTGAGGCATTTGTTTAACACGCTTGTTTAACACATGTTCTAACCGCGCACACATGCAAAGAAATCGACACATCTCGAAGCGATTCGACTCGATCCCAATCACACTCACATACACACTCGCAATCACAATCCAAATGCAAAACCAAATCCAAATCCCATTTCCCTTAAATGGCTGACAATAGAGCATGTCAGACAGACGAGCTCATCCTGGCTCGCTTCAGAGGAAACTCAGTGTATGTTTGGCCACAAACCTGGCGCCCCTCACTCCACCTCTGGGTGCCCCTGCTACCCCTGTGCACCTAGATTTTTCGCACACGATTACCGACAGCTGAGCATTTTTCCATGCTCGCCTGCCTTTCATTCAACAGCGCGCAGATTTTGACAAGTTGCCAGGACTTATTCAAATGTCAGCGAAGGGTTAAGCGCACGTTATTCTTCTTCGTCCTTCTGCCGTCCTGCCGGTGCCGTTCTAGTTCCAGTTCCACTTTGTGCATGTCTTGCCTTCTCAGAAAATTGCCACAAAATATTTTCTTTAGCCACTTTTGTTTGGCTTTTCTTCAGAGACCCGAGCTCGTCAAGGAATTCGCGGGGAACTGCAACCGGGTCTAGGAAATCAGCAAGATGATTTTGCTTTTCGTGAGTCTGTGTGTGTTTGTATATATATATATATATATATATATAGTGTGTGTGTTATGTTTCGTGTGCGCTTTGTTTTGACAATTAGGGTGTTAGGGTGTTAAGTGGTTTAGCCCTTTTTTTGGTTATTTCTTTCTCAATCGGTTTAGGTCTCAAATTAAACGGGAATCGGCTTAGGCGTGTCGCACGGGGCGTTCTATTGTGATTATATAGTAAAAATATATACATATATATATAGGTGTGTGTGTGTGTGTGTGCTTGTGCACAAGCTGATGATGATAACAATGATGGTCTCACTTTTCACCATAAGTGAAATTAGTTTCCGGGCTACTCAGTCAATCAGCTGCGGACTGTGACTTGTCCACATTGTGGCTTTGTGATGGGGTTAATGTTACCAAAGCTATTTTGAATTCTAGAAGCCCCACACTACTCGAATCGAATTGCAATAACTATGAGGTTGTAAGAATAATATAAACTTCAATTGAGAGTAGATAATTTTAGACAAACGATAAGCTGAGTTACTCATCCCATTCAGGTTGGGTTCAGAGTCTGGGGAGAGTGGAGTGGTGACTTGCTAACAATGCAAAGAAGAATTGAATCGGTATGCTTATATCTATATTCTATATCTATATATTTAATCAAACAGTAAACAGTAAACAGATCTTTAACTACTTGGCAAAAGCACAGCATCAAGACTGAAGACTGAAGACTGAAAGAGAAAGAGGGGAGGAGCAAATAATGTTATTCTTCGAAAATCAACTTTCTATCATTTAATATGTACGCTCAACGAGCACAGCATCTCAATATATTCTCCAATGAGTAGAAAGTCAAAATTCAAAATCGATTGATCGAAACCAGGCACTGCGTACAAATAGATAAGCGAAAAGCAAAGCTACAAAATGAAGAACTAGTATTCAAATCTACAATAGATAAACTAAACTGTGCACTTGTTGCCACAAAAAAAAAAAAAAAAGAAAAAAAAGAAAAAAAAAACCAAAAACCAGAATAACCCTCAACTGGGCCTCGGGGCCAGTCACGATGCGAGAACTTTGCTCACTTTACGCTGCTGCTGATTCTGTTTGTTGTTGCTGTTGTTGCTGTTGTTGTTGTTGTTGCTGTTGTTGCTGTTGTTGCTGTTGCTGTTGCTCTTGTCATGTGGCTGTGATTGTTTTTATTGCCTGGCTACTTTGGCGGGCATAATTAGACACACATCAATTAACAATTAGCTAACGACAGCTGTCCAATGTCCAGCTTGCCTCGTACACTTATAAATAGAAATAATAGCAATACCTCCGCCCACTTGTTGAGGCAGGGAGGGGAAGTTGAGGGGCAGAGGGGCAGGCAGCACGCACGGTTAGCCACTTTGGTCGAGCTATCGATGTCGATGTTGATTTTAACGTCGGCTGCTGGTGTCTCTCTCCCTCTCCCTCTCCTCCCTCCCTCTCCCTCCCTCTCCCTCTCTCTCCCTCTCTCTGTCTAACTCTCGTTGTTTGTCCTGCTTTTGGTCCGGTCTGGTCTGGTCTGGTCTGGACCTTGTTTATCTGTCTCTCTCTCTCTCTCTCTCTCTCTCGCAGCTCCGACAGTCGTTTTGGCTACTAATTTCATTTGCTGTGCTCGCTCGGAGTTGAACCGGGTCGGGCTGGTTTCCGCCTTGTCAATGAGTCGGGGCCATGAGTTGCTTGATTCTCTGTCATGCGATATTGTGGTTTGCCTATGGAACGCCACGCCACTTCCTCCTCCACTTCCACTGTCGCCGACGATGCCCAACCGCCACTCTCCCCCTCCCCTGGCCATTGCTTTGCCCTTGTGCATTGATTTCTTTTCGTTTTATGTGCAGCCTCAATTCACTCATTTCCCGTTTTATTCCAGGTTCATTTTCCGCCTAAATGAATTTGATATTGGAGTCGGCATCTTTTCCGCTTTTACGACTGTAATCTATACCCTGCTGCAATCGCACTCCCTCCACCTTGGTCCTTGGACCATGGTCGTTGGTGCTGCTGACCACTTCAATAGCTCTTTTGTGCGTTTATTAATTGTTCAATTAAGCAATTTTCCTGCCATAACTGGCTTTGTCTGATTCTGTTATCGATATCTTTGTGCTGCTTAATGAGTTTACATTAAATGGCTAAAAGTGATGGGTGGGGGGAGTGAAAGCAAAGGCGGAGAGGGCCTTGCGGATTGGCAGTCTCTAATGGGATAATTTGCCAATTTGTTGGGCGACGGTGGGAAATGCAATCGGTAGCTGGTTCGATAAGTGTATCGATAGTTTTTTTTTTTTATCAAATGTCCGATTAGTGCAAAAGAAGTTGCTCCAATGCTAAATACCGCAACAACTTTTCAGTAATTTCAACAATTTCGTTAAATTGTGTGTTTGAAATCATTGCAATCGAGAAATCTTTGGTGTCGATTCAATCGATAACAATTCCATACAACACTTATTGTCTAAATTCGCTATTACTTTTAAGAGTAGCATTACTGATGCCTTGCATGATGCCTAACTTGCATTTGTTAGTCTGAAGTGCTGCAATAAATGCCAGCCAACCGTGGCAACAAATAGCTCCCGTTACTTCCTAACCAACTTCCCCAACCTACCCATCCTTCAATCCCCAACCCCTAGCCAGCCGTCTCTAGCTCCAGCTTTTCCCCTTTCCCTTCCAAGAATGCGACAAAGCTGCGCCTAGTTGCGAGACATTTGAAGAGACGAAATTTAAAATTACCAATAAAGTCAAATTGAAATTGCCAGACATATTAATATAAGACACGGCCCGGAAGGGAAACAGGGCTAGCAGAAGGCGTGTGTCGAGGGGGGGTGTTGTGGAAAACTTCTTGCTTCTAGCAATGCGTAGGCAAGACGATTTAGCGAATGAGTCGCGCGGGTGCCACCAACGCAAAATAGAGCAATAGAGAGAGAGACAGAGAGAGAGAGAGAGAGACACAGAGAGAGAGAGAGAGAGACACACAGAGAGTGAGAGAGAGAGAGAAACGTAAAGAAAGAATGGGTAAAAAGTAAAATAAAAGGCGCCATAAAAAAAAGCGGTCGCCTTGTGCCAGAGTTTCTCTTCGCAATTCTCTGTGGCATGCTCTCAGCGATAATTTTGCTTTTAATTTTATTTCACTGCATACCGTTGAGGAGTAGCTGGGCTGGGTAGGTGGAGGTGCAGGTGGAGATGGAGGTGGAGGCTCCGCGAGCAGCGAGGCAAAGTGGTAGCGATGGAAATTTCTGTTGACAGGAAATACACTCGAAATTGGCAATTTTGCATTTACGTTAATAATACTCGAGCGTATTGACTACTTACACTTACACACCGAACGCAACGGACAGCAGATGAGGAGGGTGGTGCGAATGGCGGAGGTGGCTGTGGAGGTGACTGTGGATATGGATGTGAATGTGGATGTGGATGTGGGATAGGGGCGTTGCCAACCATCTGTCTAGGCAAAATGGGGCCACATTTGGAGCTGTTTCAGTTTCCGCATCATCTTCTGCTGCTGCTGCTGCTGCGTATTTATTTGCGCCAACGCAACTTGGCTATCAAGAGGGGGGGGGAGGGTTAGGGACTCTTTTTGGTGGTGGCAACTGGGAGCTAAGTGTAGCTGAGCCAATATGACGCGCAATTATTTGTAATGGAGACGTAAATAAGTTGAAGAAGCTAAGTGGCAAAAGCGAAAAGTGGGCAAACGCAAATGTTTTTGAGGGGGTGGTGCCTCTACCCATTTGCAATAGGTGTGGCGGTGTGGGGGCAGCAAGGGGTGTTGGGCACGCCAGCATTGCGTCTGGCGGGTGGTTAAGTTGTTAGTTGTTACACAATCCAAAATCTTCTTTTCAGACTGCCTTTTTTTTTGGGGGTTGCTTTCCCTGGGCATGTGTTTTTTGGTTGGTGGTTGCTGCCTGCCGGCCTGACTTATTGGGGATGGCTGCTGCTGCTGCTGCTGCTGCGGGAGACAATTTTTCGGGCTTAGACTGCTGCCGCTGCCGCTGCCCGCACGCGTCGTCGTCATCACCCCATCCCGCTGCCCCCCCGCTGTTAGCTCGTTAACTCGATTTGCGCTCAGTGTTTTTTTTTTTGCCTGTTGTAATAAATACGAAAAAGCGGCAGACAGGCGAGGGAGTGAGGCACAAGGAGGCGGGCAGCATTCCCCTTGTTTTATTCAAGATGGCGGCCAAATGTCGCAAGACACAGCGTGTGTAAGATGGAGAAACCGAGAGTTGGGCGAAATTAAATTTGCTTTTAGCCAACTCCTTGGTAGCCCTCATCTAGGCTGCTAGCAATCTGTTGCTGTTGCTGCTGCTGTTGCCATGCTTAAGGGCTATTTTTTTTTATGAATTGCGAACTATTTGTGGCAGCTCAGCATATTCCAGATCGACGAGCTTGTGCAACAATAGCTGATAACTAAGCTGCTGCTGATCGTTGTTTGATGTTGGATGAACAACTTGTTGTCCTTTCGCTTCGAGCGACATCACAGTTTAAATTATTTTATTTAAGAAAATTTAATGAATTCTCCAAATGTGTTAAGAGCTGTTTATTGCTGGTCTGAATGTAGTTCAAGATATATATATATATATATATATATATATATATATATATAGAGAGATAAAGAAGAACTGGCTCAGGTGCCACTTAATTTGCATTATTTCCAATTTCCAATATCTGTTTGCTGTCTGCAGTCTGCTGTGTGGCAGACTCATATTAGATTACCCTCTAGCTACCATGAGCACCAAGATGTACAAAATAGCTTCTTCATTGCAGTTTATATTTGCCATTGTAGCTGCCACTCAGATAACAGCAACAGCAGTAACAACAACAATTTAAATGGCAACAATCAAACAACTGTTTGCTGCTACTGGCGGGGGTGGCGGGTGTGGCGTGGGTTGTTTAGGTGATGGATGGGAGGGGTCGTTGGGATGTTTTTTTTTAGAGAGAGAGAGGGGGGGGGGGGGGTAACTGCGACGTTATGGGGCCGCGAGCTACACTTTTCCCGGGGTTTTGTGCTACGCTTATTTTCCAATTTCACTTCTTGCCATTGTCGTTGTTATTGTGATTGTTGTTGTTGTTGTTGTTGTTGCTTGTTGTTGCTGTTTGTTGTTGCCTGTACAAAGATTTTTCGCTTGCCATTGATTTTCTGCTGTGCTTAAATTTGCTTACAGTTAACATACAACCCTCTCCCCGCACCCCGCAGCCCACTCCTCGTGCCCCATTCCACTTGACCAAACTTGGCTTATTGTTATTGCTGTTGTAGATCTTATTGTTGTTGTTGTTGTTGTTGTTTTGTGTGTGCGTTTTCGTCTTGCTCGCATTTCTTTAACCATTTTGCGATTTGCTTTGAGCGCTGACTGCGACTGCGACTGCGACGCAGACGCCGACTGCGTTGCCAGCTACGCTGAAGCAGTGAAGCTTGAATGAAATAATTGGGTAGTTAGTAAGCTTTTTTTCTTTTCTTTTTTTCTTTCTTTTTTCTTTTATTTCTTCATTTTTTGTTGTTGTCCCTTTTCCCTTTTGTCGCTTGAAATTTTTCTTCATCTTTGCATTCTTTGGCTATTCAATTATTTATGTGCCAGCGCTCTTAGAGAACAGAGAGAGCGATAGTGATGGAGGTGGAGGTGGAGAGGGAGGTGGAGGTGGAGGTGGAGAGGGAGAAAGACGCTTGCAGCCGCTGGCAGCATTACATTATGCAGGGCGAGTCTGGCCTGACAGGTGTTTCTGCAGCCTCAAAAACAATTTTCTCATTTTCCAATTTCGCCTTTTATAATTAGACGTTATTTTGCGTTCAATTGTGTTCTTCTTGTTGTTGTTGTTGGGCTGAGTGGTAATCGGCATTGGCAGTTGTAATAAGTGGGCGTTGAGGCTGACTCTGACTTCTCGAAGACGGCTTGAGTCGCTTCAAGAGCTTGCCATCGAACGCATGAGCAATCGATAAATATTTCGAGCTTATCGATTTCTTGACTTTCTGGAAATGGATTTAAACTGCAGCTAAATGAAAAGCAATTACATTTTGTGGCAGGACGAGTGATTTGTATCCTTTTTCTTATTTTTTTTATTTTTTTTTGGTTTCATATTTGCATAATCGATAACACTATCTGTACTTCAGTTTACCTCAAGTGTATATATATATGTATATATATTTAAACATTTATGGACCATTTTCAAGCGCAATACGTACGTGCTCTCCATCTGCCGTTTCGTCTATATCTTAACAGTTTAAAGTGGACACGTTGAGCCCGCAACGAATCACAAACCAGGCCAAATTGTGTATTTACCTTGTGTAAAATTCATTTGGCTATAAAATTGCTTGCACAGGCTCCCTTTTACGCCCCTGGCCCTTTCCCTGTGCCTGTGTCACACTCTTAGTGTGGCAGCAAACGTGCCATTCAAATGGGCAACTAACTTGCAACAAGCAACAACCCTTTTTTGTGGTCTTGTCCATTTTGGGGGCACAACGTTTTACAACACTACCAAATGGTGGTACGGAAATAGCGGTAAATATAAAAATGCACACACACACACACACACACAGACACACACACAGAGACAGACACACACAAACACACACTCACTATTCACATGGGTGTTTAATGTGTCAGTTGTGTGTTTGTGTGTGTTCAAATATTTATTAACCCATCAACACATGCGGAAGTTTTTCGGCCATTTCGTTACACATAACATTTAGACCCAGAGACCAGTCCCAGTCCCAGTCCCTAACACAGACACAGACACAGTCCCAGGGCCCTGCCCCCGGTTGTGTGTGTGTGTGTGTGTGTTTTTGGTGGTAACAAATTCGTGTAGCGTTGCAAATTGCTGTCAACAGGGAAATTAATAAAAAGTCAAACGCTTTTTAAGGGCCTCATACCCGTTCCAGAGTACTCGGGTATTTGGTAACTGGTAACTGGTAACTGGTACTGGTTACTCGGTTAACTGTGCTCAAGATCGCAATATAAATTTCGCTTGCCAAATAAAGTAATGTTTTTAGATCTGTGCACGAGGGCGAAGCAGGGGAAGAGGGGGAAGACGATGAGGGAAGGGAAGCGATGGCTGCTGTGCGTGGTCATAAAATAGATTAACACGTTTAATATTCAATTTGCGCACGCAACATGCTGTAAAAATGTCAATGTGGGCTCAGTGTGAGTCCCTGCTTCCCTTCCGACGCACACCATCATCGTCATCGTCATCCTGGGGTAGCTACTCGATACTGTTTCCGTCCGTGCTACACGCATTTTCATTGCCCGCCATTTGATGCGATTAACGGCATTCCAAGTGTCAAGTTAGTCGGGGTAATTGCGAAAATAAGAACTTGCGGCGGACCCCGAGTGGATAGAACAAACCCACAACAGATCTATACGAATTTGAATGCATTCGTTTTGATTGAAAGTTCTTACGTTGTTCATATTTTATTGTATTCAGCACTCAGCAAACTGCTGCTTTCATGTGATCAATTTCGTGTTCAAAATTTCACTCATTTAATGCGCCTTTTTCTTCAGTACGATTCCTAAGCAGCCAAGAGTGGCGCTCATTTTGGTGGCAATGATGAAAAGCGCATCTTGGCGTCAAGTTAAGGCCGTTTGTCCATTTGTTTGGGCACTTTCCCAAAAAAAAAAAAAAAAAAAAAGAAGAAGAAGAAGAAAAACAGGCACTTGCTTGGCCAAAGGCTTTTAAATGCAAATCATGCAGAAATCGTTTTGTGGCTTTCAGCGTCTTTTGCGCACATCGCCGATTGCAGATCGAGTCTCTTCTGGCAAAGGCTGGGAACAAAGCCACTTAAAAGGTAACCCTGACTAGCCTTGTACCTATAGTTAGATGATGATTCGAGTCGAGGGGGACAGAGAGGGAGACAGATCGGGTGAGCGAGTGAGCGAGAAAGAAAAGGGAAATCTGAGGCAGTTGTTTACACGCTGCTGCGGCCTCGGGTCTCTCGAGTGCTTCCTAGAAAATGATGACGACGAATCTGCAGTTGGCTGCCGTCTGAAGTGGCTGCCTTTGGCTGATCATGCAGCAGGCAAGGCGGGGATGCGGGATGCGGGGCTGTAGACAATTGTTGGGAACAGCGCCAGCGATAAACGCAGTCAGTCTATAGCTCTTGTGGCTCCTTTCCACGCTTGCCACTTGTTGTCATCGTTTTGGCTTTGGCTCTTTCACTTGCCACGACTGCTCCTCCGCCGATACCCAATCCCAATCCCAGTGCCCAATTCCAATCGCAGTGCCCAATTGTGACTGCTGTTTATGCAGCAGTTGAGGTCGAGCCACTTGCGGGCTCTCTGCTCGGCTCGGTTTCGTGGAAAATTCTCTTTTCATTTGTTTACGTTTCGGTTGTTTGCTTTGGTTCGGTTCGGTTTTTCGTGAAAACTGAACTTGTAGTTTTCTAATTAAAAAATGATTATGAAAATAATAGACTAAGTGCTGCTATCCCTCCCCCCTCCCTCCCCCCTCCCCCCCTCCTTTCCTAATTCTTACCCTCCACATTTTCGAGCCGTTTTCATTTCGTTTTCTCATTTTTCGTGCCTCTCATTTTCGGTCGACTCATTGTCACATAATTAACACTTGATATAGCAATTTTCTACACCAATTTCCACATTAGTCTACCAAAATGTGCGAAAAACTATCGAATTACCTTTGTCCGAGAGCTGGCAGGAAATGCGCACTCACTCTCTCCCTCTCCCTCTCTCTCTCTCACTCTACATATGTATATATATATATATATGTCTTGCTTTTGCTCGGCCTTTATTCGATCGGTTCGGAAGTGCGTCTGGGCGATAATGCGAGCTCTACTATCACAAATATCTAAAGCCTGCCTCCCCCTTCTGCTGCCTGATGCCAATCGCAAATTTTGATTCACAATTTGAGGATATTTTCTGTTGTGTTTTATTTCTTTTGTTTTTTCTTTCTTGTTGGCAAAATTGGAGCGATTGATTTTCATGCGGTTCTTTTCTCAATTTTTTATGTGAACACGCGTGGCAGATGCAAGACTACAAAACAAACAAAAAATGAAGGCAATTGAGGGAATGGATTTAATAGCTGGAATAAAGGAAACATTTCAGTGGACAAATCTATTGAGGATATTAAAGATTGTCCCAACACTTATAATAAGTAATGTAAAGATATTACTACTAACACTGTCATTGTATTCATTTGGCTATAGTCTGGGACATACTCATGGGATAGGAGTATTAGATTATCATAGAGTATATATATATATATTTATATATATGTATATGTATAGTTTGACATGGCTAAAAACAACTTGAATTGGAATAGAATAAGATAGGGTTAGGGAGATAGGGATAAGTTGTGGACGGATTGTGGTATGGGCTATAGGGAAATACAGACATACATAAATGTGATTTAGGAAAACTATATAGATAGATCACATAGCTCGTGTAAATAACTGTGTAGTAAAGGAAAGGACAGGAAGCAAGCATGGAAAATAAGACTTGGACTTAGGATTTGTGGCTATGTAAAACATGCATTTGGCAAATCATGTTGAACACTTAAAACGCATGGTATATTTTCAAAGCAACCCAATTAAAAAACCAATTAGTGCGCAATTATTTGCTATTAAGACAAATACACTGTACACTTTAACTGACAAAATGACCAATGACTAAGGCCAAACAATAAGCAGAAGCAGCAACAGCAACAACAGCAACAACAGCAACAGTAATAACAGCAACAACAACAACAACAACAACAGCGACGACAACGACAAAGGCAATGAAATGGGCAACAACAAGTCAGACTCAGGCTGTTGGCCATTTACAACTGCCACATTGCCCTTATTGCCCCGCAAATGTGTGAAAAATAGTTGCGGCCATTACATAAACAACAACAACAACAACAGCAACAACAGCAATAACAGCAGCGAGCGTGGGACAAGTGCTGCCAGCTGACAGCGATCCTCAGTTGAAGAGCCGAGACCCAAACACAAGTCTCTTGGTCTGACTTTGAGAAGCAACAACAAGAAATAAAAAGAAGAAAAAAAACAAAAAAAAAAAACAAAACGGGAAGAAGAAATAACAACAACATTGACGCAGCACAGAGGACACACAGGTCGCACACAGGACTCGCACTTGCATGCCATGACTTTCAAGTAAATATTTATTAAAATAAGAAACCGAAAGAAGAGGAGAAAGTATGCTATGTGGTACGGTGGGAGCAGCGGCAACGGCAACGGCAACAGCAGCATCAGCAGCAGCAACAGCAGCAGCAGCAACTCCTTATTGTGCCCGCCAGCATTGAGTCGAAGTCCTGCCCGAGTTGTGTCCTGCCCGTTCAGCTGCTCAATGGCCACTCAAATTAAGGATAACAACGTGGCAGCCACCAGCTACCAGCCACCAGCAAAGTAGCAATTTTACAGTAAAAGGATATGCTACTGCAACCCCAGCTCCTCCTTGCTCCCTCTGCTCCCTTTGCTCCTTGTGATGCTGCTGCTATTGCTGTTGCTGCTGCTGCTGCTGCTGCTGCTTTTGCGGTTAACCACTCGAGTCGATTTATTTTGTACACAACTAGCGGCGCTGCTGCTGCTACTGCTACTGCTATGGTCATTGTGCAGATCATAGAAAAGGACAAGACGTTGCCTTTTTTACAGCTCAACTTGGCCCGCAGCAATAGCAACAACAACCACAACAACAACAACAACACAAACAAGAGAGTAAAAACTCTGTTGTGCAAACAGACAAAATGTGGCCCTAGAGCAAATAGCAGCTAAAGCAGGCTAAGGCTTAAAGGGGCAGCAAAGGCAGCAGTAGCAGCAGCAACAGAAGCAGCAGCAGGCGCTGCAGGAGACTGCGGAAAGGTCAACAGTGAAGGCAGCAACAACCACAACTACAACGACAACTACAACTACAATGGCTACAAAGGAGGCAGAAGAACCAGCCACAACAACAGCTATAAAGTGTGAAAATTTAACAAATTAAGTGTGTGTATTAGTGTGTGTGTGTGTGTGTGTGTCAGTGTGTGTGTGTGTGTGTGTGTGTGTGTGTCAGAATAGGCAGCTACACAAACATTTGCGGAGGCAAGCGAAAGAGATGGCAGTAGAAAGAACGAGCGAGTCAGTTTTGTGTAATAGGCAATAAGTATGTGTGTGTGCGTGTGTGTGTGTGTGTGTGGGCGTAACCACCAAGGCAAATAAGCTAACAAATGCTATGAGCCAAGAAGTCGACAATAAAGAATAAAGGTAAAATTCATAACATTGACCAACATATTAAACAGAAGCAGAATGCAGCTGAGAGCTACTCGAGTTAAAGCTAAAGAGAAAGAGAGAGACAGAGCGAGAGAGAGAGAGAGGAGGAGAGAGAAAGATAGAAATAGAGAGATTCTTAAATGTACAAATTGTAATTCTAAAATGCTTTTGCATTTAATTTTTGTAATAATATTTAATTGAAGACAATCGAGCAGTAGACAAGTAGACAAAGTTGCAAAACAAAAGGTGTGATAAGAAAATAAAATTTATGAATAACAATTTCAATATAATTCTGATTTTTGAATGCTCTTCTTTTAGAGTGATTACAGCAATTTTATATCAGACTAATCAGCGGCAAGCATTTACTGCAACAACGCATGAATATCTCAAGACTTTTATTGCAATTTTGTTTTTTTAGCAATATAATAAAAACGTTGAATGATTTAAAGTCCATCAGCACTTAAAAGAAACCAAGATTCGTCTAATAATATGGGAAACGGTTTCTCTTCCTTGCCATAGCAACTATTATGGCAAATAGAGCAACTAGCTGCTGTATCAAGGCTTTTATCAAGTGGCTAACTGGATTACAATTTCGAATTGCATTCAAATTGGAATTGCATGCTTATATGAGCTGTGAACAGTTATATGCTTAATTAGCGTTACACACACACACACACATCGAATTCATCGATTGAAGTGTGTGTGAAATTTCACACTTCTCGTGATGAGCCACTTAACGTTTCTCTGTGTGTGTGTGTGAGTGAGTGTGTGTGAGTGTGTATGTGTGTTTGTTATTAATAAGCTGCTGCTGCTGTTGACGTTGACGTTGATGTTGATGTTCGTACCCTAGCTAACCACAGCCTCCCTCCACCCCGCCAGTAACCTAAACAACAACCACCTCCACGACTTGTGTTTAATTTGTCGTTTTATTGTTTTAATTTTGCCTGCCCAGCGAGGCGAACAAACAAAACACAGCCTGCGTTGCCAACGTGTCTGCCCCTGGCAACCCCTTTTCGAGTGAGGAGCTTCAGCTTCAGCTTCGGCTTCGGCTTCAGCGCTGGCTTATTAGTTGCGCCTTGTGGCCTTCTGGCCCTCTGGCCCTCTGGCCCTCTGGCTGCAAGTTGCCAGTTGGCTGCATTCGCTGTGTGTGTGCTGTGCTTCTGCCTGCTGCAGTTGTGTTGCCGTCATTTCAATGCATTCAAAGCGATTTGTAGCGATTCTATATTTAACACTAACAAAAGCCTTGCTTAACCAAAAAATAAAAATAAAAATTAATAAAATAAAATGCTGTCAACGCCCCAGCAGCGAACTATTGAATCACACACAAAGTAACTCATTACCTGGCAATACTCTTGTCGTTGGCGTTTTTGTTTTTTTTATAAATAAAATGTATTTTCTATAATATGTTACAAATTCAAGAATAAGTCATAAAAGTGCATAAATAAAAAGCTCTCCGTTTTTGTTATATTTATATGTGTATACAACTGCATTACAAACTATATCATCGTGTATCCCTCGCACAAGGTAGACGGGCCTTTGGCAATGCATGTTTTGTGCATTACAAAGTTTGCAGTTTGTAATGTGATTACTTTACTGGCGGACATTTTAAGGACTCGAAGCAAAGCATAGATTACCTATCGAATTCGTAATGGAACTCGGATTATTCGCTTGCTCGCTCACTCGATCACTCTTTCTCTCTCTCTCTCTCTCTCTTTACGTCTTTCTCTTCAATCACGCGCACTATTTTTATTTGAACAGTTTGCTTAATTAGCCAGAGGCAAGTGTAACGGCAAGTGCAGCTTGGAGTTAACGGAGAGACTTGGACTCACCTGCAAACTGTGCGCCGAAATGCTGCTGGAAATGGCCGCGAAACTCGTGCGGCGTACTAAAGCCGGGCGGCAGAAAGCCCCGCAGATAGGCGGCCGCTGCCAACGTTGTCATGTGATGATGATGGGCGGCGGCAGCGTTCGCTGGATCGGCGGCAGCCGCATAGCCGGCGGCAGCATAGAAATTTGCCGGATTGAAAACGGGCAGCTGGCAGTGGGCGGCGGCGGCAGCGGCAGCGGCGGCAGCAGCGGCCGACAAACGTGTGACATCCGGTGAAATTGAGCGCGAATCGCGAATCGATGATGACGACGACGGTTGCTGCTGTTGCTGCTGCTGATGATGCTCCTGCAGTTGCAGTTGCAGCTGCAACTGTTGGGCGCTGCTCACCGCCGACTGTTGCGGTGTGTTCGCATTGCGCGGGGGCGGCGTCGCTGCCGGCGAGAGGGGCGCCTCTGTGCTGCTGGGCGTGGCAGCTGAAGCAGCCTGTGTTGATTGCTGCTGCTGTTGCTGCTGTTGTTGTTGCTGTTGCTGCTGCTGCTGTTGTTGTTGTTGTTGTTGCTGTTGCTGTTGATAGGCACCGACTCCGACGCCGACGCCGAGGCCGAGGATCTCCTGTATGGCAAACGGTGTTCGCATTTTGGTCGCCTGCATTTTGCCGTCGGGAACGTTTGCTGAAGCTTTCGCAGAAAGTTCGATCAGTTTAACGATGTTTATTGCACTTGTTCAAAGCTAACGGTTCTCATAGCTCACACGATAAAAAAAAAATTGAAGAAGAAGAAGAAGGAGAGCAGCACACAGACACACACACACAGCGACACTGATTTGGTTACTCGCACATGGACAACAATAAGCAATAAGCAATAAACAGTAAGCAGTAAGAAACTGAGCGCAGTCCCAACTCGATTCGAATTCGAAATGTGTGTGATGAACTAACTGTCTTCTTTTAAAGCACAACACGAGGAGCGTCAGCAGAGCTTAAGCTCAGCGTGCACACGTATATATATGTATATATATATATATATGTATTTTCGCGCGAGTGAGTGTGTGTGTGTTCGTTTGTGTGTCTAATTCTTGATGTATTGTGTGTGTGGGTGCTGACCGCTTGCGTTCGGCGTGGACAACGTACGAAAACGAACTGAAACCAAAGCGCGCGCTGCACGCGAGCAAAAGCGTCACGTTAACGTCAACGTCAACGTCGCTGCCGGCGTCAGCTGCGTCGCTAACGCCAACGCCAACGCACACGTTTCACGTTTGCTGGTCTATTTCGTGCACGCCTTGCGTTCTGCCTGCTTTCTGCCGTCACCGGGGTAGCTTTAGCTGCTTCGCACGCCAACTGTCGACTGATGCTGTCGCTGGTTGCGGCGACTGCGACAAGCCGTCTCTGCTGCTGCTGCTGCTCTGTCGTTTGCTACGCCATCTTTGCGTGCCAGCGAGATGGCGCTATGTCAAAGCGTATGCCATCTCACTCTTACATACGCACAGCTACATTGCCTTTCCAATTGCAGGGGTAATGTGAGCAGTTCATTGCCTGCTATCCTGCACACACTCACGCCCAACGTATCTTGCTGTTGCGCTCTACACTGGAAGGCTCACCGACACTGTGTATAGCGTACGTGTGAGCTGAGTGACTGTGTGAGTGTTAATTATGCGAACGATTGCGGCCTTTGCTGAGCGCGCTGCGTGCTCAGTTTCAGTTTATTCTGCGCCGCCAATTTGGCGGGCCGCACAGCGACGGCCTCCATGTGCATGTGTGCTTGTGTGTGTGTGTGTGTCTGTGTCTGTGTGTGAATGCCTGCGATTTACGTGATTCCATCAACATTTTTTTTGCATTTTTGTTTTTGTTTATAATATTATGCGACATGCAATTATTGCTGATCGATAATTCGATAACTGCCATCTATCGAATTGCAAGCTTTTGTTGTTGCCTTTTCCTTTTTTTTTTTTTGAACTGCGAAACATGCCACATGCAATTTGTGTGTGTGGCACAAACCTGATCAAATGCCCAACAATTAACCGTCATCAGCATTGTGAGGCAATCTTTGGGAAATATCATTCAATGCTTTAAATTTTAGGTGGCAATTTAACCATTCAACAACCCTAAAAGTTATTAAGAAAACGGTTATTAAACAGATTCAGAGAGTTGGGATATTTTTGCAAACTTTGCTTATTTTTATAAAAATGTATTTGGGAATGATTAACTATTTTGCAAGTGAAATGTGCTCTGAGTTGGGTAGCCAATATAGTAAATCGTCATAATTGGAGAGCATTTAAATCAAATTTGAAAATGTGTAATTTGTAAATTATATTTTTATATATACATGCATATTGTACATCTATATTTGATATGTTGCATGCCGCACTCTCTTCACATTTTCTCTCTGTGTATTTCAGTGAGGCATTTGGCTCATTGATTCATCGACTTGGCTTGTTAAATTGCCTCGCAATTCGTGTTGCCCTGTTGCACGCATTGTGGTTGCAAGTTGCGACAAGTCAGTTTAACCCCTTCTCCGCCTCATTGAAATCGATCGGCAGCTGCCCGTCTCCATTTCTATCTGTGTTTCTGGCTGTGCTGCAGCAGTTGTGATTAATTAGTCGCATTGCATAACAATTGCATAATCAATAAGCCACATTTTAATTAACTGCTTGGCTTCTGTTGCACACACACACACACACACACACACACACACACACACACACACACACGCCTGCAGTTGTAGCTTGGCGTTTTTGGAGCCCAAAGCAGCGTGTAATTAGCACACTCTGACACGTCTCTCCGTCTCTCCGCCTCTCCCTTTCCCTCTTCCCTCTTGGCCCGTCCCTCTCTCGTCTTCCGTCTCCCGTTCCGTCTCACTCTAACTATCGCTCTCATTGGCAGCGTCAGCCTCCATTTGTGGGAAAGTTAAACGCTTGCATTTCCAATCGCGTTAATTGCATTTATCACACTCAACAACGTTGCACAAATGCAATTTTATTTAAAATTTTTACTTGTTTTTTTGTTGTTGATTTTTTTCTTTCTTTTTTTTTTTTTGTCAATGCGGTTACATTAATTACATGTTTTTTGCACATGTTTGCATTGCTGCCATTCAATTTTGTAATTGAGCATGCAATATTTATACAGATACATATACATACATGTACATGTATATATATATACATATATATATATATATATTGGCGCATATATACGGCTGACTAGCCGGGGAGAGGCTTTCATCTTTTTAGCCAACAGCTCCATTAGGAAGATAGCACTTCAAGCGGCTTCTTTTGCACTTCTTTGCTGTTGCCAAGTGCATTTATGCATTGTGATTCTCAACTTGCGAATAAATGTTTAAATGTTTAAGTGCAACATTCAGCTTAATATATATACTACAAAAGAGTTTTTGTTTTGTTTTTGTACTGTCGTTTAATATTGGGATATATGTTGTCATTATGATAACTGCAATCAACAATCCTAACAGATTTCTCTTCCAATCATTGAGATCCCAGTTAAAAACTTAAATTTTAATTATGGTTTTGTTTCTAAAATGAAATGCGTAAAATTTCGCGGGAATTCCGAACTCTTTAATCCCTACTGACTATATCCCTATAAAATTGCCTACTTATTGCAAATTTGCTTCGTTTCTTCTGTCTTGCTTCATAATTCTTTTATATTGATTTCGTATTATTTTTGAATTCTCTAAGTTTTGAGTTTATTGTTCAAAGTTTCTTTGCAGTTATTTGCCCAATTAGGGCATTAAACTGCAACTCACACACACACGCACACACACGCACACACGCACACACACACTACACACACACACACACACACACACACGACACATGCAGACCCGGTTCCTCTCGCCTTTCTCTCTCTCTCTCTCTCCTAATCTCTTTTCTCTAGCCACCCTGGCAGCATTGTGATCACGAATTTCAATTTCCGTTCCATAGGTCCTCAAGGACCTGTGCGCCGACTCGTATTATTTCATATTTATAATGTAATCTGCACTTCAGGCTCAAAGAGACGTCGCATAAATCACAAAGGCCACTTGCTCGGCACTCCTCCACCTCCACCTCCACCTCCCCCATCCACTCCCCCCTTGTCACCCAGTGTGTGACTATTATTATAATACACACAACCATACACACAACCATACCATACACAAATTGTGCATGCAGATTGAGAAAACAGCGCCCACTTCATAGGTACGCCAAAGGATTGTGGTCTAAAAGCCTTTTGGCTCGTCCTTTTCGCTACTCGCTGCCTTTTTCGTTGTTGCTGTTGCTGTTGCTGTTGCTCTTGTTCTTGTTCTGTTGCTGTTGTGTTGTGTTGTTTGATGTTTGGCATCCACTCGAAATGCATTTAAAAAGTTTAATCGCATTCGGGACACTTGAGGCGGATTTCATTGCTGGCGACATTCGCAAGCGAATGCAAACTCGAATTAAATTTATTTTCAATATGTTCACATTTGATTGATCCTTTGATCCTTTGATCCGCCGATGGGCGTTCCACTCGCACTCGCACTCGCACTCTTTGCTCGCCAGTCGTCGTTAATTGACTCTGCTCATTCTCTGCTCTTGCTTCATTCGTCACTCGTTGTTAATTAATCCGATAGGCGTTGTCTGCTTTTTCTCTCGTCACACGTTACTCGCTGCTCGCTACTCGCTACTGCCACTTGTCGCCAATTGATTCGCTACTGCAAACGCGCTGCATTTCTTTGCTCTTTGCCATTAGTGACTGTCATTAGACTAAAAGCATATTCACAATTGTTGGCCAACTAATTAGGATGTCATCGCGCTGACATCTGTCAGTTTTGGGCCTTTTACAATTGTTTTTGTTTTGCTCACTTTGTGCACTGTTCCCAGGGGACTGCAACTGGTTTTCAATTGCAGTTCGATGGTTCGGTTTGGTTCGGTTTGGCTTGGTGTGGTTTGCACCACTCGCATATTAGCCAAACACATGCCTGTCTCTTCAACTTGGCCGCATTTCGATTACTTTTATTACCCACAACGAGCTCGCTGCTTTTGTTGTTGCTTAGCCACAAGGTGTTCAACGGATTCGCGCCTTTGTTTTTTGTTTTTTGTTTTTTTTTGCTGTCTTATTGTTTTGGGTTTTGGAACAGGCCTACAACATCCCGGGCTAATGGGCATAATCTTCTCCCAGTGATTCACCTAATGGTTAAAGATGAGGTTCAACTCCCCCATGGCAGTGGCATTAGTATATTATACAAACTCAATATCTGTGTATAGGCAATTGAGGGATTTCTTAGCTTCTTAACGAGTCCATATTTCCCGTTTGGGATTAGTTATTATGTTTGTATAGAATCCAACATAAGTTGGACACTTCTAGTCGAACTAATTTAGTATAATTCGTATTCGAATCAACGCGATTAAATGTTGTTTTCAAACAATATTAAGTAATCATCATCAGCGATATCAGCGGATATATCTAAATATATTTAAATGCGTATTTCTGTTCATGTGGCGTATTTCATCATTGCTTTCGCAAATTGAAATCACACTCAAATTTAAGCTCAATTTTTAATGAATGTTTCATATCCGATCTTGATCAATAATATGCCAAGGTATATCGTATATAAATGTGAAATTGGGGCAATCTATTTGTATCAAAATTCGCGATGGAGTAAAATCAAATTGATCTGGGATATATATATATATATATATATATATATATATAAATATTAGTATTGACTATTGTTGTTTATTCCAGCAACGGAAAATATATCTATTTATTGGGCGTAGGAATATTAATGTTATCCATTAGCAATTTATTTCTTTCTATTCCTTACCTTGCCTACTTTTCTATTCCTCATTGCACATAGAAAGACCCAATAAGATATATATGTCTTCTTGATCGGAACTACTAGCCGAGTCGATATAGCCATGTGTGTTTGTCCTCATTTTTTGCAAACTTACCCAGTTTTAAGGCTATCATCTTGTTGAACCTTGACATAAATCCTATGTAAATCCTATAAATATCGATCGATAGATATACAAGTTGCTGCCTCAACCTATCTGATGCAATTTAATTATAATAAATAAAATAAATAGAATAAAATGTACTTCAAACGTATTTTAAATTGTCCAATAACGAATTGAATTATCAGCAGCTTGACTCCGCTCTAAAAGGGTTATGTAATCTTCGGTGTGTCTAAGGCATATAATATATATTCTTTCTTGCTTCCATTTCGATTCAAGACATACTCTTTTCTTGAAACAAAGAGTGGAAAATTGAATGAGTAGGATTTTATTTGCAGTTTTAATACTTACTTCAAGTCGGGCTGCCCAAAAGAAGTGGCCATTATCAACTTCAACTTCTGCTTCTGATTCCGACGCTTGAACCTTGTCCACATGTGAACCCGGAACGCTGCGTGCAAATTGGAAATGAACGCAAAACTGCAGACTGAGTTCAAGCAGCTCACGAGGGGCAACGGGTGGGGGGTGGGGGGAGGGGTTTAGTTAAATAAATGGTAACAAAGGAGTTTTGAGTGGCACAAGAAGCTGGACTGGAATGCCACACACTGTGCGAGGTTTGCTTGTTTCGTTCGGCTTCACACTCTGCCTGCTGGTCTTCCACTTCTTTGCCCCCTCTCCTAATAAACCTGAACTATATGCCCCACTCTATGCCCCACTCTATGCCCCAACTGGCCCGCGCTGGCCACGATATCAGGCTGCATTTGGTTCGCAACGGGGCGATGGCTGCGTTGCTTTGAGCCACTTGGAAATCGTTAATTTCATAATTACATGTTTCATGCACAAACTCCGAGTATATGGCCCAAAATGGGCGACACCAGAGCGGGCTTGTTGCGAATGTATGTGTGTGTGTGTGTGTGTGTGTGAGTGTGTGTATGACTTTGTGTGTGAGTGTAAGTGGCACATAAATGGCAGCCAGCCAGAAAGCCAACACCATTTTGGCCATAATTTAGTTTTGCTCGTCCATTAGCAAGCACAGGCCACCACAGCAACAGCAATAACAATAACAACAACAAAAAGAATAAGAGGAAAAACAGCAACAGCAACAGCAACAACAACAACAACAACAACGTTGAAGACGGCTGCCTTTGTTGCAATGCCACTCAGCGAGAAATCAGCACCAGCCACAGCAACGACAAAGACCCAAGTGGCCTCGACTGTGGTGGGGCAAAGCAGGACGAGAGAAAGAGAGCGAGTGACGGGGAGGGACTGGAGTGTGTGTGTGTGTGTGTGTGCGACAAGAGGAGCTGAACAGCGACTGGGGCAGAATAAGGACGAGTGGATAATTATTAATAATTATCGCATTGACGTGTTTTCGTTTTCAGTTTTATTTATTTTGTGGCCTTTGTGTGTGTGTGTGTGTGTGTGTGATGAGTGTGCATGTGTGTATACATGTGCGCGTGTGTGTGTGTGTGTGTGTGTGTGTGTGTGTGTGTGTATGTATGATGGTGGTGGTGGTGTGCTGTTGCTCTGCTTGACTTGCCCGCTGCGTTGTAGCCTAAGTGGTTTATATAATTGGTCAACTTCTGCTGTTGCTCCCGCTCCTTCGCCTTCTTCACACGTCTCATATGGGCTGTTGTGAGTCCTTGCCCCACCCCTCATCCTCTGCTGCTTGTAATTGTGTATTTCTGTGATTTCTTTGCTTAAGGGTTGCATTTTTCCATTCGGGGCTGCTCATGTTAAATATGTGTTTCGTGACTCTTGAATATTGAGAAGATTCTTATCAAATTATAATTATACAATTATAAAAATTCCTAAATTATATATTCAATGAACAAATATATGGAAAATCCCAATGCTCAAATTCATATGTTAAAATCGAAGCAAGGCTTAGCAGGATGGGCGACAACGAGTTGATCAAATCTTCTTTTTCAAATGACAATTTTCGTAAATGGCAAGTAAACATTTATTTCGTGGTGCAATCGAAATCTGTTTGAAACTTTGCTGTCATATTACCTTTATCACATTTATCCTAATCATATAATTTCCCGACTTTCACCCATGGCCATTTAGTCCAAACTCCTAACTCAAAGAGTCGTCCCTGTGTCCCTGTCTCCCCGTGTCTCACACTCTCCTGTCTCTTATATATATTCATAAATATGAAATAAGATAAAAGCATATTCTGCAGTCTTAGAGGCTTCCCGCCCCCCATCACTTATCCGCTGAGCTCATTAAGCATTAGTCGTATTAAGCGCATTTTTTCAATTACATCCATGTCCCGCATTGAAATCTGCGGCGCATTGAAAAACATTTAAATGGAATTCAAAACGCGCTTAATTCAAAATTAATCTCAAAAACCAAATGAATTGCTACATGAAAAGCGCTTTTAGTGTATGTGTATGTGTATGTGTTTGGGGATGGGGATGGGGCTGGGGATGGGGGAGAGGTAGGGGGTTGTTGGCTGTTGGTTGCTGTATATAATTATGGGGTTGTCTTCTTTGTTGCCGGGCAGCCATCGCGCCTAAATGAGCAGCTACAGCACTTCAAAAGCGTCAAGCAATGGGTTGCTGGCTGGGGGGGGGGGCTTCCCCCCTTATGCTAGGGGAGAAAGCTTCTTTCTATCTATTCACTTTCTGTTTACGTGGCGTTTTATTGACCAAGCCAAGTTTGCGGGTTTGCTCCTCAAAGGGGTTGGGGGGGGGTAGGTATACAAATGCAAAAGTCAAAGAAAATTTATTTATAATTCCTTCTTTTTTTTTCTGTTTATTTTGAATTCATGTTTCGGATTAAATTTCTTAATTGTGCAGCTTGGAACGATGTGGGCACAGCGACCGCCAGATGGCGCTGTCTCAATTATGCCATTTCAGAATTTTTCAATTAAAATACACCCAAACGCACAGACACACAGACACAGGCCGCACTCGCACACATGCACAACAAATGCAATGGTCAAAGCTGTCAATGGATTTTCTTTTATATATATATATATATATTTTTTTTTTTTTAATTTTTTCCCTTCTTCTCTTTCAAGGATTAGAGGACAGCAGCTGAGCGGTATCACGATATTGTCAAAACTTTCCACATGTGCCACAAAATAATACATCAAATAAGTCGGGGCATGCAACACACAAAAAGAAAAAAAAAGAAGAAAATTACAACAAATGAAATGAAATAAATTTCGCGACAATTTTTATTATCTTGCAAACCATTTGTAAAAGGACTCTGTGCACGATATTTATGGCGGCTGTTTATGGCAAACGTTTAGCGCGTTTCGCTAGATGGCGCCACTGTAGCCTATACAGTAGCCACTACGCGACGGCAGCCGAAAGCTGAAAGCTTTTCCTTCGAGCTTTGAAGGAGCTGCCATAAGGAAACCGCCTCAAAAGCTTTTCGGGTGTGCGACAGTTTTGGCTGGATGTTCGATATTATAGCCTTCCCACACTGTAAAGTGTGTAACGCATTGGGGAAGATGTCCTTAACCTTACAAACTACAAACATATATTTGATACTTGGCCATGTCCGTCTGCTTATATGCAAAGTGGTACTACTTCTAAAGCTGCAGGCAGTATACATATAGATATATATCGGAACCGGACGTATCGAATTGGATTACTACCTTATATGGCTGTTGTAGAAACTATTGGTAAAAAGCAGTGTGTCAAACTGAAACCGAAACCGGAATCGGAATCGTGTGTTTACCAAATTAAGTTTGGAATCGGAATCAGAACCTAAACTCAATATTTTTCATAAGCCCAATTAAAACGTAGCCGAAAATCAATTCAATATATATATATATATATATATATGTATGTGTCTGTGCTCAAATTCCAAATTTGAAGAGCTCTAGCTCTTAACGTCTCCGAGATCCGATTCGGACTTGACTAGATCGACTCGGCTCTTGATGAATAAATACCCTTGGGAGTCATAGATGCTTCCTTCTGCCTGTAAAGTACTGTTGCAAAACTTCTTTTAACCCATTTTTTATTTAAGATTGAACAGCCAATTGTAGTCCATCTACTGACACCTTAATCTCATTATAAGTTTAGAATACAGACCGAGCTATATGATATATACATATGTCCGATATGATCTTCTTTTGTTGCTTAAATTGTATCAGAGTATTTCGTAGTCAATTAGGCCCGACTGGGACGCTTTCACTTATATTACATTTTTTTTTTTGTATCCCTACATAATATTCAAGTTATCAATAGCTAATCGGATGCTGTAAAAAAGTAGTATCAGAATCTTGACCGGAATTTTTAGTTTGACATGCTGGTCTAAAAATGAGTACTTGGTATGTATGACTTGGCCTACAAATTATTACAGCATTTCAATTTATTAACACGATTAACTCTTTGATCGTGGTTAACTTCTAGATAGAAAACTAAAGAAATCATCATTCTATAACTCATCTCTAATTCCAAAAAATTGCCACAAGTACAACTTTGTACAGCGCATATAAGTAAGTAAATTGGGGAATATATTATGATAATAAATACTGATGATGTAT
>JAWNKZ010000254.1:4360000-4595000 GCA_035041615.1 Drosophila anomalipes
AGGATAAAGTGTTGTTTAGTTGAGGCGGGTGGGGGGGGGGGAAAAAGGAAACGCATCAAGTTGAGTAAATTGCGTGCAGAGCAATAGAGGCCATGCGGACCGGCAGGATAATGACAATGGGGGAGTCAAAGGGATGACTGCGGATTGCCCGTGTCATGAGTGCTGATCGGGATATCAATTACAAAAGGAAGTGCGACTGGAGCCAGCCTCCAACTCCGGCGAATCTAGCAAAAACCCAACCGACAGCTCCGATTCCAATTTTCAAAACCAATTCAATTGCCGCTTCCTGGCGCAAATGTCATTCGTCCAGAGCAAGGACAAAGCCCTTGTTGCTGCTGCTGCTGCTGTTGTTGTTGTTATTGTTATTGTTATTGTTATTGTTATTGTTATTGTTATTGTTATTGTTGTTGTTGTTGGTTTTCATTACGTCAAGTGACTCGCTGCCTGCCAGCCACAATAATCAAAATGGATATCAAATGCGCCATCTTGAAATTGCAGCAGCCGCGATGCCAACAAAGGGGTACTCATGCCCCCTGCCCTTGTTTCCCCTACCTAACCCTATTGCCCCATTCAATTCACAGCTCTAATTTAAGTGACATTTTGCGTGTTTTGACAGCTCGTTTGATGTGCAACGCGCAATTAGAGAGCGCAACCAGCCAGTCAACCCAGCGGACCTGTTACCCAACAGCTCCTCAGTTCCTCAGAGTCCATCGGAACGGCTGAGGCATTCAGACCAATTCCTTAGCCAAAATGGCGGTCTCG
Organism: Drosophila anomalipes; assembly: GCA_035041615.1. NCBI lineage: Eukaryota > Metazoa > Arthropoda > Insecta > Diptera > Drosophilidae > Drosophila > Drosophila anomalipes. Next base: position 4,360,763 of record JAWNKZ010000254.1, read on the forward strand.
TTAAATTTCGATTAAGTGTGTGTGTTTCTTTTTATATTTTCTTTTTTTTTTTGGGGCCACCTGGATCCATTAATTCGCTTGCAATAAGCAAGCGCCATCAGCACCTCAATCAGAACAAAGAAAAGGGAACCAAACTCGTTTTCCACTCCAATCGGTTCGGATAATATCCCCCCGCAACCTCCCACACCACCCCACCCTTTGTGGGCGCATTATGCAATCATTATATTTTTATGCCTATTAACGTTAAATACACCAATGAATATTTGCATAAATTTGCGCAGGTGATTTGGGCACCGAAGCGTGCCACAAAAAAGGAATCCAAAAAGATTCGTCTGATTTATTCCATTGCTCAGTCGCCCAAACGCAATGAGTTTGTAATGATTCACAAGTATGATTCAATACATAATTCAATACAAATCAGAGCAAGATTTATGCAAAGTAGTTTCCAACAAGTCGAAATGTTCAAGTTCCTTGTCTTTCAGATTATTGCTTATTATTCAAGATTATCACGATTCAACAAGAGGACAGAAATATGGTATTTCTTTACTTTATAATCGAGGAAACATGCAACTTTATTATGAGCTTCGAAATATAATGACAGATCTGGAATATGATTTCACATGGGAAATAAACAAACAAGAAGCGGTCAAAGAAATCTAACAAAAATTCTGGGGTCTTAGTTTTTAAAATGAAATAAACAATTTTATATTTAGACAGCTTCTTATATTATAGTTGATCAGTTTTTATCAATAACAATATGGTTACAAGCTGATGCTACTCATAAGACCGATTATCTCTGAAGATATGACCCGAACTAGTTCGACCCATGGAAAGACACTTAAAGTTACATACAATTCAGATGGCTAACTCCCTTAATATGGACACTCGCTTCCATTGACTTGACTTGAGTTGAGTTGCGTTGAGTTGAGCTGCGTTGAGTTGCGTTGAGTAAATGATGTAATCGGGACCTTGTGTCTTTGGGCTCAACTGGCTGCACAGCAGCTGCATCTTTTTGGATTCTCTCGTTTTAGTCGGGTTGGTTGCTGTCCTATTCCCACTACTCACTTCACATCACATCCTGCCCAATTTGCAGCTCAATTTGTGCCTTTGCTCGTAATTTGCTCATTTATTCTTGTACACTCCATTTGGCACTCCATTTTCACATTTCACATTTATCCGACACTTGGCGCAAATTGAATTCTGAGCCGAAGACAAACCGATGGACGAGGTGGAATTCAATTGCAGTTCATATGAGCATCTACTTGGAATTGAATTGCTTTCAAATGAATCCGATGGCATGGAATGAAGCAGAGATAAAAGCAAATAAAAGGAAGAAAGAGGAAAAGAGAGATGGAGAGATGGAGAGAAAAAACGGATATCATTATGATTATCATTATGATAGTCAATGTCTTTAATCTTAATTTTGTCGCCTTGAGCGCTAATTGCGCTAATTGCTTCGCGCTCTTTGGTGTCGGGCGAAAAGTCAGCCATGAAATTTTAATGACTGGTAAATTGATATGCCTTTTGAGTGAGGACAAGTCGAGCAAAGTGTGAAGGAAGAAGGGCGTGTGGGAGTGTGACATGCAAATGAAGGCGAACTTAATGCCTTGTCAACCCACTAAAGGCAAACAACACAGATTTCTTATTAAGTATCAAAGGAGAACTAAGCAACTGAACAACTGAGCAGCGCGTGGGCGCTGAGATAAAAAAAGAAGAAAAAAAAAAAGAAAAAAAGAGAAAAAAAAAGAAAAAAATGAGAACGGAGGAAAAAACACAAAAGAAATAGGGGTAGGGAAATGGTGAGGGGGTAGCGCACGTCAAAAGATTATGACAATTTTCCCACCACAAATGAGCGCTAAATCTGACAGGCGACAGGGCGACGAGGCGAAAGGAGCAGCCGCAGGACCCAGAGCCCATTGTTAGCTATGGAGTGTGTGTTGACAAGGATTAAGGACATCAGCGCGACAGAACGGCGGCACAAGAAAATTCCATGGAAAACTGCCGAGCAACAACAGCTCGAGAAAATGAACAAAATTTGTAAAAAGCCAACAGAAGCAAAAAAAAAAAAAAAAACCAAAAAAAAATAAAAGGAATAAATAGAGAAAACAGACAACAGACAACAACAGAGTGGAGAGCAGAAAGTAGAGAATAAATGTAATCAATGTAACGAGAAAATAGCGAAAATTATGATTGATGTCGATTGTTTGATTGGGTCGCCAGACGCGCTCGACTCAATGGGCTAGGGAAGCGGGCGGGCGGAGGCGAGGTAGCGAAAAGGTCAAAATGGCGTCGCTTAAGTACAGGAAGTGGCAATCAGGCTGGGTAACAGCATAAGGCGTTATTGATTGAACCAAGTGAATAGCGCGAATCTAGCACAATGAACAGCAGCCATTGCTAGTTCCAAGTGACTATAACAATCGGATGTGGCTATAATATATTAATAATTGCATTACATATGCCTCATGTTACCGTTGAGAGCGTTAACTAACTTAAAATTGTTCCACGTCTGCCTGATGTACTTTATAAATTTCAAAGTTCTAAACTCCAAGTGAAATTCATTCTTTAAAATTCATTCAGAAATGTTATAAGTATTTTGCCTACATGCATTTTTTTCTCTCTACCAGAAATATTTAGTCTTACTTAATTAATTAATTTAGTAATCGTTTGAATAGTATGAGTAAATGTATATAGATGAAACTGGTCACATTTTAAGAAACTTGTAAACTGTATTTCTTAATTTGCATTAGCTGAGATATGAGAAGTTGCTTGGATAGGCACTTCAGTTGCAGTGATGCCACCTGGGGCCATTTACCACTCTAGCGGACCTAGGAGCAGAAGGGTAGTCTCGGCAAGCAACCCTTTAGACCCCATTAGAAATCATTTAGGCAACAATTCTTATAATTTCAACAAGGTCCTCAATATCCAGCAAGCTCAGATTTCGCATTTTGCATTTCGCCGGTCTCGTTAAGGGTTAAAACTCACAGCGACGGGGGGCGTGCCAAGCGCCATTCATGCCGGCTGCAGCAACCACAGGGGACGTGTGGAGGAAAGGGGGAAGTGCGAGTGTCGAGTGGAGGGCAACGCATGCAGCCATCACGGCCTGCAGCACCTTTTGATCGAATTAAGACACAGCATGGCGTCCAAATATGGCCAACTTGCTTCGGACGCCCCACAACCCTCGCCCCGTTTGGTGCTGCTGCACTTGCCGCACCACCTAGGCCAGGCCCCCGCCCTTTGACAGCCCCTCGACCCGTGCTCGAGTGCAGTTTATTGTTTGATTTGACTGTAAAGAAGTCAAAAAAAAAAAAATAAAATAAAAAGGGCGTCAGCGACTTTTGTGCACTTCTTGGCCGGGTCCAAAAGGCGCCATTGTTGCTGCTCTTGTGGGCGGTCGTCAAGGGGCCCTTTGAAATGCAAATGCAAACTCTCAATACCAAACGCAAGTCCCAAATTCAAATTCAAATTCAAATTAAAAGAAAAAGAAAATCGTCCGCCATCATGGCAACTGTTTGTTCAACGCCACTCAAGCGCCGCTTAATTTATTCTTGCCTGCACTTCTTTCTTTTATCTTATACCCTATAGCCAAATGCATGGCCAACGAGTGTCATTAACTTGATAAATGATGAATGTACAAGAAGACTGCAAGAAGCCTTATACCATTGCATAGTATTAACTTTGAAATTGATCCAGTTATATTTTGTACCATTTCATGACTACAACTCACCAAACTCAGAGTCTTTAAGAGCTATTTAAGAAAATTCGGGTTGCATATGATGTATATAATTTTTAGTTAACGCTTTCCCTTCTCGGCCAAATCAAAAATTAAATATTGAAGTAAATGCTTCTATTTTAGCAGACCATAACAAACAAATGTTTTTTTTTTTACTTCAGGTCTGCCTAAAGGCGTCTCAGAATCGACCATTTCCGTTTAAAACATATGTTTATATTTGAGTTTTTTTGCTCTTGCTGTAGGCATTATAATCTTCTTATGATGGCATCTCCTCGACCCTATAAATTATATATATTCTTGATCAGCATCGCTTGCCGAGTCAATATGGCTATGACCATCTGCAGTCTTAAAGCTATTTTGATGAAACTCGGAATATATCCGTACCGGACGATCACTATTTCATATGGATGCCATAGGATTTATGGATCGGTTTTTTATATTCAGTTGTCAAGTTGACTCCGGCATGAAAGGGTATGCAAAATGCGGCGTGCTTGCGATGGCATTTCTTTCTTGTTTTCTTTTTGCAATGGACGCCGCCCAATTCCCAGTGATGTCGCATTCACATTCGCATCCGCATCAGCATTCACATAATTTGTAGACTTCAAGAGAGATTGGTTCATGGCTGATGGCTCATGCATATGAAATGCTTAAGCGCAAAGACGCAAAAGACGCATGCCACTCGCCTTTGTAATTGTGCAACTTTCTTCAGTCTGCATCGTCTCGGACAAATATTTAAAAAAAAAAAAAAAAAAAAAGCAGAAACCAGCCAGCCGACAAAATTCAAAGATATGAGTGACGAGTGAAAAGTTTTTCGCTTCACCGTCAAGCTTAAATGAAAAGTTGACTCAATGCAAACGAGCAGACCATTAAGATGCCCATTCCCGCCCCCAAGAGCCCAAAGTGCACATGGGTCCCCAACCCAGCCACGCCTCCAGCAGCCAGAACGATCGATCATTGACTGAACTGCAAGTGATGCAGATAAACTTAAGACTATCTTTATTTATTTAATCAATTAAGCCATATCTATAATAAAGGGTGTGCAGTCTGATTGCCCAATTCATTGATTTATTATACCCTGATACTGAAGGTATCATTGTATATTGTCCGTCTGTCCGTCCATCTGTATAAATGCAACCTTTTACGATACTCTTAGAGATAGAGACTTGAACCTTGGAACATATACTGGTCTGTGTCCACGCCAGACAAAGTGTGCAAATTGGAGTGCTGTGTCCATTGAGTGTCTAGGAAATCGATAAAAACCGATAATCGCAAATCGATAAAGCCATATATCTCCCACAATTTTAAGGCTACAGTCACCAAATTTGCTAGAAATCTGAAACGCACTTATCTAGCACAATTTGTAAGTTATGCTCAACAAATTTTGAATGCATGTTACTCGTAACTCCGCTATGAGATCGATAACAAATTGGATGGCAACGCCCATTCCGCTTGCCCAAGCCGATACATCAGCTAATGTTAATCGATAAGAACTCCTGTCTCACACAATTTGAAAGCCAGAGTTACCAAATTCGAAAGGTATATTGCCAGTAACACAGATCAAAAACACGGAAATACAATTTTAGACCACTCTCACTCCCGCCCCCAAAAACGAGTAAAGCCTATAGTTGCCGCAATTTAAGAGGTACAGTTACCAAACTTGGAACGTAGATTACTAAGATCGTCCACCAACATTTCTTTCGGCCCACATCTACCGCAAGTTTAGAGGCAAACTTGGCTAACTTCAAATATCGGTGTTTCTTGGCAACACCCATCATATTCTGTGGACCATGTTATCGGATGTTCAGATCATCAAATTTATAAGTAGTTCAGAGTGAAATGAAAGGGTTATTTTTTTAATGGCACCTGATTTTTACAAGTGAACAATGAATTGGTAAACTGTGCAATGGGATGCAGAAGGGACTGGGCACGTGTGGGTCCTGAGAGGCAGCGTCAAGTTGGGGATGTGTTCAAAGAATGTTGTCTCAAAGTAAAGTGCAAAATAATTGTTTATGGTGTTTTAGCAATTTGTTTGTGAATATGGTGGATAAGGCGAATGTCTGTGATGAATGCAAACATATAACAATTATGGCAAGCCAAGTTGAAAGGCATCCAAATGCAGCAAGACTCAGGAGCGGGAAGAAGCACTGTGCAAACGTCGGTTGCACATTATGCAAAGCAGCCAAGGATACCAGCATGGGTATGGGGCACGGGGCAGCATGAGAGTCTGGTGGGGCGTCTCATTATAGAGCCACCCGAGTGATATTCATATACACATACGGCGGTCGTTATCCTTAATTTATAAAAGTGTGCGCCGCAGCTGCAGTGCGTTCGAGTTCTTCTGCTCCCAGAGTCCTTGTCGTCGTTGTTGTCATCTTGTGAATATGCATGAAACTGGAAGGAATTAAATTTCCGCTATACACTCATACGACGTCCCCCCATCCACCCACTTCTCTCACTCCCCCTCTGCGGCAGTCATAATGAAATGTAACCGAATAACGAACCAACCAAGCGCAACCGCCAACCCACCAGCTCCCCGTACCCCAGCTTAGTCAGAATCGTCTCTATGGCTCCATTTTCTTTTCTCTCGGCTGTCATCCTTTGTGGCGGCAGGCAACGTCAGCGACTGCTTTATAATTTGCATTTGCATTAATATGCTCCAAGGATCCGTATGAATAACACAAATCACTGCTCCGACTTTCTTTACCTTTGTGGACATCCTCAAGTCCGTTTTCTACAACTCGTAGGCAAACTTTCACTCCCCTCTTCCCAAATAGTGTCGTGCATTTACCAGACCTGACAGCTTTTCACATGCTTCAACGATTTAAAGGGAATTCAGACATGTGATAAAATATTTAAACCTATTTGCCACTAACATCGTTCTGGCAAACCTTCTGACTTTAAAGTTACCAAAATAATGGAAATTTGGAAATACTCGAACGAGTAAGATTCTTGGTAGACGAACATAGCTATTCCGACTGCTAATCAAGAAAATATATAATTCATGGGGTTAAACAGTGGCGTACTCAGCTTTTCACAAGTGGGATTTTTAGTTCTTGTTCCATTTATAAATTTACTGAAAGTAATCAATTTGTCGTGAATCTATATCACTAATCAGTTCTTTTCAAAATGTTATAATGAAAAAATTAGCAAAAGCATGTAAAAGGCAGATGGAAGTGTTTTCGATCTCAGTTGTTGATGAGCATCAAACGCAGTGCCGATTTATATATATTCTTGTATACTATATGCAGATGGAGTATAATTTATTTGTTCCATAACTTTCTCTGTTAACCCAATATCGGTATAAGTCGATTACCGCTAGCAATACGAGACACAACCTTAAATAAATATATTTTATTCATTCTATAAGCACTCCACAAATCTCGATATTTCGATATTAAAGAGATGCATTTGTATTAAAATGTATGAAGCGTGCTCTAGAATTAAATGTATGAAAAATTACTATCAAAAATTGTAACGATTTGGATTTAGGGTATTTCTTAGTCGAACTCTCTCGACAAGAGCATTCTTACTTGATGATTATGGTTTGCCCTCAAGATTAATACTGCATTTAAATTTGGATTCGGAATTTTTTCTCGATCAATTCTTTCAACACAGCCTTAGGAAACATTAGTTCGATGATGATTATCTTTACCCAATAAAATTGACAATTCAGCGTGAGCTGAACCGATTAAATGCCAAAGTTTAATTTGAAAGTCATTTTGTTTAACTGTAAAATAATATTAATTAATATTAATATTTAACTGCATTATTAATATCAATGCTATATATATATATATATATATATATATATAGCATATTTAAATAATGGCATTTGATGAAAATCCAAAGCATTTTTATCTAAGTTTTTTTGTGTGACTTGAGAAATGTGGCAAGTTTTTAGTATGTTGCAATTGGTTGATAAGACATTAGCCGAGAGTGGCACATTAGGAATGGTGTGAGCTAGTTGAAGTGTGCTATTGGTTGTCTGCGATTAGATTGGGCCTTGTGTGTGAGCTGGGCAAAGTCTTTGTGCCAGACGACATGCCAGGAAGCTGCCCTTGCCCAGGAACTATCAGCAGCAGCTTGCGAGGACCTGTGAATGGGCCATGAATTAGTTCTTTTGCTGCCAATATAATGCTGGCAGTGGCCGAAACTTTGGCGCAGGAGAGCTGCAACCACCGGCAAGGACAAATGTTAACAAAAACATCCTTCGCCTCCCCTTTTCGCAAGGGTGTGCAAATCGAGTAATCACCGTTTTAATAAATGCTCAGCCCTGAGCAAGAGGAAAATTTTATAATGGCTTCCTCCTCTTGCCAAGCCATGGTGAATGGACAGGAAGGACATAGAGGACGAGGCGCGAACGAGACAGCAACCATTTGCTGTTCGACGCGAGTGCGAGCGAGAGAGCACGAGGGCTGAGCGCAAATGCAATTCATAAAATGAAAATGAATGAATGAATGCTGAGAAAAAAGACGAGAGAGAGCGAGCGAGCGAGCGAGAGAGAACATCAAATAGAGCAAGAGCGAGCGAGAGAGAGCGAGCAATAGGCAGCAAGAGGGAGCAAGAGGGAGCAAGAGAGAGCAAGAGAGTTCTTAGATTAGGCTGACAGGCTGCGTGAGCGAGAGCAAACAAATTAACTGGGAGGGGCATGCGACATACACACACACACACACACACACACACAGACACACACATTCGCATACATTCGCATAGCCGTGAAAGGAAAAAGTCCTATCAAGGATGATTGCAAAAATCAGCAGAGACTATGAACAAAGCGGTCTGAAAAAATGAATATATAGGTAGCTGAGTGAGTGGGGTGAGGGGCGTAGTTGGCGTACGGCAGCTGGGGTTGCTGCCTGTTTAGCCGCAAGGCCACTCACTGCTGCTGCAGAAGAAGCAGCAGCAGCAGCAGAAACAACCACCAGACGCCATACGTGGGTGCAAAAGTGACAGCCACAGCGCCATCTCAACAGCTCCCGGTGTCCCCCGCTCAAAATACAACTAGCCTCCCTAACCACCCCGCCGCTGCAGGTCCTGGTCTCGCTGGCAGTGCTGACCCTGATTGGGTTTTGGTTGGTTGGCTGGCTGGCTGGCTGGCTGCCTCGACTGCTGTTGCTGCTTTGACTGGACTGGGCGCCATCGAAACGGATATTAGATTGGAAATATTGACGGCATATAATGATGCTCCTGCTTGGGATTCCGCTAGGGATTGGGGCTAGAATTCAGGTACTCTTCCTCTCCATAACTCTGGTAAACAGTAATCGCGGCTTGAACTCAATTCAATTTCAATTGCAGTCAAATCGAATCAAATCAAATCAAATCACATCACATCGCATCAACAATTATCCATGCAATTGTGTGTGTGTGATCGTATGGGTTGATTTTATGCACTCTTAATGAGGCATATCACAATCAGTTTTAATGAGGCATCTCTGCGGTCTGCATGCAATTAGCATAAGCCAAGGACCCGGCCAACAGAGCCCAAGAGAGCCAAAAAGGGAGGAAGACTGGAGTTCTTTGGTGATTGCTCTGTTAGCGCCGACTTCGATGAATAATATTGGAATTTATCAAAAGTAATAGTTTAATATGGAGAATAATAAGAACTCTCTAGTCGAGAGAGCACGACTAGGAGATACCCTGAACACAGCTCTACTTAAATTGCTCAATTTCTTTTTAAAAGCCCCACTGAAATCATCAGATTGTAACAAGTAGTAATGAGATCAATATGATAATATATTTTCGACTATAGCTTGGGTGTTTTTTTTTATTTGATCTCATTGAAATTTGTTTGATAAATTATATGCCAATGTATATTATACATTGGGAAGGTCTGCCTTTGAAATTGTGGTTTTTATTGCTATAGGAAATCGATATGTAATGATGTATGTATGTGAAACGTGGACAGTTATCAATTAAATGAATTAACCTTAAGCTGCACGCGGTATACGAGAACTTATATTCCAAATTTGAAATCTCTTGCTTTTATCGTCTCTGAGATCCGTGTGACTCGGCTGTTCAATCTGATTAAGATTATATATACCATATGGGGTCGAGTATGCTTCCATCTGCCTGCTACATACTTTTGCACAAAACCATTATACCATTTTGACCAATTTTTAATGGATTCAGGGTATAAGCAAGAGGGAGCTTTGTAGTGGGGCGTAACCGACAGCCAAATTCTCTGATACCAATAAGGTGCCACAGAATAGGGTGTGTGTAGCCAAGAAATACCGATCTTCGAAGTAGGTTCCGGGGAGGGTAATCAATTCTCCAAGCTTACCTTTAAAATTGTGCTAAATATCGAAAAATATTATAAAAGAGGTTCATGGTAATCTTCCTTCCAAGTTTGGTAACTGTACCTCTTAATTTGCGGGAGATATGGGCTTTTACCGTTTTTGGAGACGGAAGTGGGCGTGGTCCAGATTTTTGAAGGGTTATATCTTGGCAATGTACCTTCCAAATTTGGGAACTCCAGCTTTCAAATTGTGTTCTTATCGTTTATCGGCTTTGTGTTTTTTTTATCGATCTCTGATGATTCTAGCTTACAAATTCTACAAGATATGTACATTTGGTGTGGCATATGCTGATCTGCCAAGGACATCGCCAACAACCTACCAGCCTAATTTGGTGACTGTACCCTTAAAATTGTGGAAGATATGTGGCTTTATCGATTTTATCGATTTCCTAGACTCCAAGTGGACGTATCACTCCAGTTTTACACTTTGTCTGACGCAGACACAGACCAGAATAGCAACCAACAAAAATCGACTAACCAACTATTTGCTATAAATGAGCAAATTATTTTAAAATGAAATTTAATTACATATTGTATATTTTGTATATTGAGAGAACCATCCGGATATGAGTTGATAATTATGGCATAAGCCTTGGGCTAATTGAACAAACTGAGCGGGCAAAAGGCACACGAAAATTCCAAAATAGACGACAACTATTGACCGACACAGAAATGAACTCTCAATAAAAAAAAAAAAAAACCAGTAATCTCTAGTGACAGTTAACGAGTAGAAAATGGTTCGAAGCAACGAAATTCAAACAGAAATCGCATCGCCAAACTGTGTATTCCCCATTCCACTAATTTCTGCGGCATTGAGTTGCCGCTTCATTTGCTTTGCTGATTTCGAGGTTTTATATACATATTTTTATGGCATTTTCATTTTAATTTTGTAGAAAATTTGCGACATTTTTTTTCTCTTGCCCCATCTTGAGCGCAAGAGTCAGTTGATTATGGCGTTGTGGGAATTGAGTTTGGGAATTATGATGCGTGAAATACGTATGCATGTTTATATGTATCTATGTATGTGTGTGTGTGTGTGTGTGTGTGTGTGTGTGTGTGTGTGTGTGTCGATGTATGTATGTACATAAATAAGTATGAGTATGTGGCACAAAAAGAAGAGGAAGCTGTGACTCGCATCCATATGCAAATCTCGTTAGATGTTGGACTCGTCGTTAGCGTCTCTCGAATGCAACCAAACGGGAGAAAAATGTACAAATTGAATTTTACAACTTGGTGGCAAATACTTTTGCACAATGACATATTAATTTCAAATGTATAAAGTGCTCCAGCTAAGGTTTGATCCACACTCACCCAGCGCCCATTCGCACCCATTCGCACCCATTCGAAGTGCACTCGAGCCGCGACTATGGCAGCAACTACGGTTTCTGTCTATGAGTACGGTCTTTAGTTACGGCTAACGAGTTTCAGGCTAAGTCCGAAACTGTGAGGCGCTTGGGGTGGTTTACTCATTCATTATACGACGATTCGCAGTATTATGGCCTCGTTTGGAGTGCCACGGATTGCTAGGCAAGGGGACTCTTTTGATTTTCACCCGCGGCTACATTGAGCACTCATCAACATTTTTTTTTTTTCTTCGAAAATTTGCATTAAGTGAAGTAGTCATCAGTTATCAGCATCAGCATCAGCATCAAAATCATCATCATTCACATCCACATCTTCCGTACACCCTTTGCACTGCATCATTCCCATCCACAATCATATTCAGGCAACGCAGCAAATTTGAAATTTGAATTCAATGGGCGGTCGCTCGGGCTCGGTGCTCAACTAACAAGCAACCAACCAGCGCGACGTATATCACAAGTTAAGCCAAACGGGAACGGGGAAAGGGGAAAGGGGAAAGAGAGGGGGATAGAAGGTTGAGATTGGGGATTGGGGATTGGGGGTACTGCTGACAACAGTTGCGGCATTGTTTGCGCGATAAAACTCAAAACTCAACCTCATTTAGACTTGAAATATGCCAACCGTTCGTCGTGCTCGGCTCTTGACATAATGGAGATAACAACAGCGGCAAGGGGAGAAGAGCCGAATGCAGCGAGGAGTCTCTAAGCAGGGTAGGCGAGGCAAGGCAAGGGGCTAGGCATGTTCGCAACGCTTCAGTTGCTGTTAGTTTGAACGCAAAATCAGCGACATTATAATCGTCCTCATTAACGCTACGGCGACCTCGTCCTCGCCGTCCTTCTTGTCACTGAGCTGCGTTAATATCCTGGCAAAACCTAACCTACCTCGTCAACTCATCAACGTCATTAGCGAAAAGCAATGTAAAGGAAAAAAATCACAAAAATATTCAATAGGTCTGGCAAACAAGACTTGAGTTATACCCTCAACCGAAAAATCTAACTAAATCGAGCAAGAAAGTTTCGCTTTAGCGAAAATCAGTTGAATATCAAAATTCTCTCTTCAAATTTATATGAAAAGAGAGTTGGACAGAGAGAGAGAGAGAGAAAGAGATCAGCACAGAGAGAGAGAGAGAGAGAGAGAGAGAGAGAACAAGGAGGAACAATATTTAAAAGGAAGTTAAATGTATCGAATAGGAGATTACTACAAAATCAAGCAGATCTCCTTTTAAGATGAAGTATAAAATTAGAAAGGAAAAAATATTAAGTGAGTAGAAATCAAATACCAATACGAAAGCTATATATTATATAAAACGATTTAAAAAATGTAAGCGAAAAGCACATATGGAATGAAATGAGAGGATAAACAATTGAATTTTTATTGCAATCTGAAGAATAATTTTATCGATTTTTGGGGAAATCGATGGAGTTAGAGATTGATCGAAATAAACTTGAGAACATATATAGTGAAAATGTTCTCTAATTCAGCACATTTCAGCACAGCTGTGACTCAGTAGTAGTTAATTTTAAATGTATATCGAGCTAAGTTGCGACAAGACTACAAGCTATTGAGGGTCTGGGTAGAGTATCAGCGATCAATCGAAGCAGAGCACGTTGAGTTTGCAATTGATAACACACTTCACTGGGTAGTTACCTGGAAAGCCCAATACCCAACCGAATCAATCCCACGCCCACCAGTTAAGCGACCATATAACCCAGCAATAACCGAAGCTGTATCCAAGCAATGCCCATTCAACCATGCAGACAATTGCACAGACTCTGCCATCCACTCAGGCAGTCAGGCAGTCGTCAGTCAGTCAGTCAGTCAGTCAGTCAGTCAGTTAGTCAGTTAGTGAGTTAGTCAGTTAGTCAGTCTGTTCAGAAACGCAATTTTCTATTGGCAGGCGAATCGGTGGGCTACTGTTGGGTAGTTGGTATGGGGATATGGCAGGATACGAGAACGGATGGCAGTTGCAGAGCGCTTCAAAATGAAGCGAAATATTTTCTTATATTATAATTTTCTATTTTTTTCCCTCTTTTTTTTTTGTTTTTTTTTTTTGTCTTTGTATAGCTCTTAAGTGCATTTTGCAAGGGGTTGTGTAAATTATGCAGTTTAATTCATTATTCGCTCGTGGCACCTACCCCTTCAGGCACAGCCCAAAAGCCAAAAGCCACCCCACCCACTCTGGCTGCAACCATGCGCTCACTGTTTTGATTCGCTTTGGGTGCCCCCTTTTGTTGCTGCTCCTGTTGTTCTTGTTCGTGTTCGTGTTCTTGTTGTTGCTACTGGTGCTCAAATTTCGCTAATGGCTGCCTGCCAGGACGGCCGCAGCCTCCTTTTGACATCCTTCTATCAGCTCTTGTTGTTGTCGTTGTGGGTTGCTTGTGCCTCGGTGAGGGGCTGGGCCCAGGAAGTCATTATGGTGCGCAACTGCAATGATGAATTACAGTCACTTTTTTGTTGTTGTTCGCCTTGCTTTCCGTGTCAATAATTTAATTATTTAGAAATTTTCTAATTTTCGAATATTAAACTCATTAAATCGTCTATGGAAACCGTTCAGCTATTCTGTAATTTTTAAATCTTCTGTTGATATTGACACTGAACATTTAAACCAATTAAATATAAATTAATTCTTAATAAACTTATTAAAAAAACAAAAGCATTTTAGGAATATGATTGGATTTCGATGCTTTTCTCTATGTTTCTTTTCTGGCTGTGTCCATTTTATACTGAACTCACAAACTCATAAAAAAAAACACCCATGGAAAGAACTAAAACCCATTTTCCACTTTCAGCATTTATTACATTCTCGAATATCAACATAATGTAAAATTGTTGTCTGTACATTTTCCCATAAGGTACAAATTCGGAACATTCAACATTCATATAGTTTCAAAATGTTTAAGAAATCGAATTTCATATCGATGTTATGAAAAGTATGGCAATATTGGTATTTCAAGAAAGGTAAGCGCTTTTTTTGAAAGTTCAATTCTAATATAATTTATATTTTGTAATTTACTGTAGTTTAATACTGAAAGCCATAAGGAAATTCTGAAAGACGAATATAAATAAGTCGATTAGCTGTTTTATTTGAATCAAGCAGTAGTTTTTAACAATGACAACGAACACTCTTTATGGAATTCTGTCATTTTCTGTCATGTTGCACAAGTTTATGCTCCAAGATAAGAAAGTTAAATTAATAATTATCGCAGACCAAGGATCGATATTTCTCTATAACGACTCAGCCGTCGATGAGATCAAAAGTTTGTGTACTTTATGGGATCGGAGATGCTTCTTTCTGGCTGTTACATACAAATGCACAGTTTTCTGGGAACCATCTTACCATTTTACGACGGTTGCAAAAAGAAGCAGAATTCCAATTCCAAGAGCAATATCAACAGGCAAATAGTCAACATCGCAAATAGAAATTCGTTTAGTTGCAACTTGCAACACATTGGGGCAACTTTCAAGGATGCTGTCAGCAGCAGCAGCAGCACCAGCAGCGCCGGCAGCGCTGGCAGCAGCCGTCTGTCCACAATAGAGTATATTGTTATTATGATTTCACAATAAATATGGCGCAAGCAGCGAACTTGCACCTGAGCAGTCTGGAAACGGAGAGGTGTGCAAGGGGCGGGTGAGCTGGTTGTGACTAGGGGGCAAGTGCGTAAATCGTAAATCGTTGCCAGACATCAGACGTCAGTTAAAAGTTGATTCGATTTAATAACTTCTGTCAAACACACACGGCTAACGGCAAATCGCAAGACGCGTCGTTATACCCTGTAGCGCCAAAAGGCCGCATTGGGCATTTTGTCTGGCATAAGAAAGGCATGTTGAATTATTCAAAGAATTAAGTAACTATGCAATTTGACTTAAGCTTGTAATACAAAGATGTGGATTTTTGTATATATATTTTACTATGCGAACAGTTTAAAATATAGACTTACAAAATACGGAGTATCTTTTGGACGCATACTTGCCTCATTTCAACTGTTTACTGGCACTTGCGAGCTGCATTTAACTTGACTTCAGCCGCTCGAGTGCTGCCAATATTTGCCATGTTTAGTTGCTGTGGCAACAACTTATTTATGATGGGGAGTGCAACACGGGGGACCCAGAGGGGACAACAGTGGCACAAGAGGTCGCTGGGCTGTGTTGCCATTGTCGAGCAAATAGCTTTAGCTGTAAACTTGTCAAATGCAACAGAAATACATTCGAGCGATATTATGAGGCGGCAATCGAAAATTTCAGATCCATTGCTTAGCTGTTAAGTCGCATGTGTTTACTAACCAACAAAGGGGCACAGAGGCGGGTGGGCGACTGAACCGGGTACAACTTGCCTAACAACCTGTTGCTAGTGATTTACTTTTATTTACTTATGCTCTCTATTTACTTTGATAAGTTGATGAACAAAATTTAAGAAAACCAAATCTCATATTGATTAATATATATATAATCCGATTTTAGACAGACAATTCAACTTTCGCCTAGCATGTCGGCGTCAGCCCAACCGGACTATTTTATCATATTTCTGCCAGAGGAACTTGCTGGCGAATGACAAAAATATTGCAGCTGATCTTAAATGGCTATATATATGCTTAAGTTCCGCCATATTTTTTTGCATTCATCTATGAATAACCATGTGCAACATAAAACTACAGCTGAAGCGAAAGGAACATACCGATAAGGTGGAATGTGCAGAATAAGCACACTCTGACAGGGATGGGATGATTTAAATGATGATAAACCAATAATAGCCGCGCAGCTCCCTGCATTCGTATAAGCCCGCTTGATCAACACACACACTTCATAAATAATTATAATTATCATTGTTACGCAGATGATAATCACCCTCATTGCCATTGGCTTTGCTCAGCCGTCGTGTTGTGCCACTTCAGGGGCAACCTGTCAAAAATTTCGAATTGGTTGACATGTTTGCCATAGTTATTCTTTCCCCCTTTTTCTGCTTCATGCTTATGCTGTCAGTTGTCTGTTTGCCTGCGTGTTGATGCGCAATGTTTGCACTTCATCCTTTTGTCAGTCGCCTGTCGTCGATGGCGATAAAAGGCCATTGTATCATTGAGATACGCACAGGAAAATGCGTGTGTGTGTGTGTGTGTGTGTGTGTGTGTATGCGTGTGAAATACGCACAGGACAATGTGTCTGTGAAATGCGTAGAGGCGCTACTTTATTTGGCGACAGATGTTGCATTTGTTATTCCAATAACAATATTTCTCAGCATAACTAAGTTTTTTAGGCAAATTCGAGGAACAGCCAGAAAATAAGAAGAAGAAAAACACTCGATCCTTCTCCGTATGGCCCTTGGCCCTTGGCTTGTTTTATCCTCGGTGCGTATCTGTGGAAAATGAAATACTGCTCAGCCAGGTGCACAACACGAGAGGGAAGGAGTACGGTTGCGGGTCGGCGGACCACTATTTTGCGGCATAAGCTAAAATATTCCATTTGACATTTGCATGGCTAAGGAGAGTGATAAGACTGTGCAAGGTAACTTACCCCCCCCCCCCCCCCCCACCCTCTCCCACCACCACCCCTTCATACGCTCCTTTTTAAATCGGCTTGAGACTTGTTGCAATTCAGCATCGTTTGTGCCTCTTTGTGTACTCCGATATTAATTCATTTACAGATTTTCTGTATTTTGAATAAATTGCAGTTAAGCAATTTTCATTCGAATGTTCACAAATATTTAGCCAAACGTCTTTCAGCTCAAACAGGGCTGTCTTGTCAGCTCTGCTTGCTCTTCATTACTTCCGTAAATCTGTTTTGAATGCATACAAAATGAAGATTTCATTCAACTGAGAAGAATAACAAATTTTAGCTGAGAGATTATTGAAAATAGATTTATCGATAAGCCTATCGAGATACTTAGCAATGTCGAGTTGAGTCTAATTGAATCTTGTTCTTGTCTATAGAAAAATAAAAATATTAAAAAAAATCCATGTTTATAATACCGATAAATTGATTGACACTCGATTTGCCCGAGTCTTAATACAGCTTATGCTGAGCTTATTAGATATGTTTTATGGTTAATATAAAATATTAAAATAAATAACATTAATGACAAAATGTTAATGTTATCGATAAACTATTAGATTTAATCGTTAATTGTGCTCGCTTATTTATTTAAGTGGTTCATTAGATAAATTCGATTCACTTACTATTAACTCACAACAATATTATTTTGCGTCAGTTACATCACTGCCCCCCCACTCATTCCCTCGTTGGCCGCCCTTGTGCTTGTTCAGCGTACGCTTGACTGCAAATAAATCTTGAGTCCAGCCTTGGGCCATGCAAGAGGTTGCCCCTTTTTGAGCGAATGGGAAAGGGGGGCTTTGTAGACGACGGATTAGAAGCTGGCCGAAATGTCAACACACAAACAGGACGCCAGCAGCCTGTTTACAATGGACAGACAGCTATAACAGGAACAACAACAGCGACAACAAAAGCATCACGACAACAGAAATAACAAGATGAAGAAGGGTGGGAAGAACAAGAAGAAGAAGAACAACAACAACAACAAGAACAACAACTTGGCAGATTGTCAAGTGGAGTCCAAAGCTTTTAGCTTAAATACACTTTGGGCCAACCACTTAAACAAACTAACTGAAGCTGGCAAAGGCGGCGAAGGTGGTGCAAGGGCGGGGCTCAGTCGTCGACTGGCCACTGTCCGTGACACATCTGCAAATGTTGTTATTGTTGTTGTTGTTGTTGTTGTTGTTGCTGTTGTTATTGTTGTTGCTATTGTTAGTACTGTGCCCTCTGGTCAAAATGTAATTGAATTTATCGTTTTGCTTGTGTAATGTGTATCGAGAAAATTGCTAAATGCAACTCAACAACACGAAAAATCATGCGAAATTAAGCAGTGTCTCGCGCCACGCCCACAGCACTGATAAATTATTTAAATTGAATCATTTACCAGATTAAAAAAGGCGTTTAATCTCCCCCCAGTCCTAAAGTCACCCATGACGCATACGCAGCGTTCGCATCTAAATTGCCAGGCAGGCGCAATGGCAATACACACACACACACACACATACACATGCATAAGCATGTGAGTACCGTTTGTACGTGTGTGTGTGTGTGTGTGTGTGTGTGAGTTTCATCAACCCTTTTTGGGCACGCAGAAAAGCTCTGTTGACACTTGAAAGCTGTCCTTGCCTGCAAACTTTTATCAGCGTAGCCAGTTCGGAGCTTAGCCAGGACTTGAACCAGCTGCAACGAAATTTCGTAAAGTTTCCGCTGCATCTAAGCGAACTTGAGATCGGTTTTCCTCTATACACAAATGTGAATCTTCATATATATGTACATCTGTAGCAATATATTGAAATGTTGTGCTGGAAGCTTATCGACTCAATTTTGCAACATCCTTTTTGACACCAATATTGCAAAATATTCCACAATAGCAATTTAGTGACAGAATTCTTAATGTGGACTTTTAGTTATTACAACATATATTAGATTATTTACAATATTTTTGTTTAATTAACGGTGTTAATTAACATTTTTTCTTTTAACTTAACTTAACTTAATTTTATATAAACTTTGCTTTCTTTTTTTTTTGGCAAAGTAACTTTAAGAATTTGCTGAATTATTTATTTAAAAAAAAACCCCCAAATAACATTCAAATTAATTATATATACCGAATTACTGAACATTTTTACAGCTGATGCAAACAGAGGTTGGTTTATTGAAATGCAGCTAGTTTAATAATAGGTAGATTATATAAACTGATAAACAAATTTAAATACTTCTTATGAATCAAAATTGAATAACAAATCGCAGTTCTGGTGATCATGCACAGTATCTTATGATTATTTGATGGACTATGAAAACCAGATGATTTCGTTTATTTGTGATATTTCTATACTTAGCTATTAGATTTGTTTTGGCAATTTCTAACCAATTAGTCGACTATAAATTATATTTTGGCTAAAGAGGCTTTTGGTAGCTTAGCCATTGTGTATGGGATATGGGTGTGGGGCATTGCACAGATGCTGAAAGATGCATTGAAGTGCAGCAGCCACTTCAAAGTGCAAATGTGAGTCATTCAGCCATTAAAATCGGGCGTTAAATGCACTTCAAAGTGGGTTCCAAATGTCGAACTCTGGAGCTTAACAATTTAAGAGCCGCTTGATTACTTATTTAGCATTTTTCCAATTTCTCCCCCATGACCCAACAATTGTAATTGTCTATTGTAAATGCAGACGGCGCACGGCACTCGGCACTTGCCACTTGCCATTTTGGCTTCTAATTGCAATCCGCAAATTGTAGAACGCCAGGACAGTCGGGACAGCCAGGACAGCCAGGACAGTAAGGAGATGCAGCACAGGAGCTAAAGTCAAACGGTTGCATGGGATCAACATTGGCCATGTGAACGGCCTATTATGCAATCAGCGAACGCGCCTCCTCATTTAAATCAGTAGATGGATGAATGAATGATGAATATGAATGATGAATATTCCTTTCTTTATTTTTGTTGTTTTCACGCCACTTGCGCATTATTTAAATTTTGTAATTTTGAATGAAAGAATGAAAAAAAAACACCAAGGAAAAAAGTGTATAAAACAAACAAACAAACAAAGCCGTGGGCTCTCTATTCAAAATTTGTTATATGGAAATCCAAATGGGCATGGAAATGGAAATGGAATTGGAATGGAACAGTCGTCGTTGACGCTGCCCGCAAATCCTTTTATGATAATTTCTCAAGAGTGTCGTCCTTTGATCAGGCAAGTGCCCTGCGTGCAGAAAAAACTCATTCAAGCATGAATGTGAATATGATTTTCAACCACACACACACTCATAAACACCCAACACGTATTTGCGCTGCACACTCACTGCTCATAAGGATTTAATAATTCGTTAAGCGAAATTAAAATTGCCATAAGGCAGTTGGATCACAATGGGCAGAAAACCGTTAATTGCGCTTCAAAATATATATACATATATAAAGCTATTTTGTGTACAATTGGAGATGTTGGTCAACAATCGACTATTTGTTGGCTACATAAAATGTGAATCATTTGATTTTGAGCTTGGCTCCCAATAAGCTTTTGGATGGTCACTCTTTAGATGTTGTGGGTTCCTCTAAAAAAAACTTTATTAATAAAACATGAACAATAATAATAAATGTGTTGTAGTTAAATTTCCTACTTCGATCTAAGCCGCGGCTACCTAATTAAATTGAAAATATGTCTTCCCGGTCAATCACATTCTTTTTCACTTACTAACTGATAAAATGTATTTTTTTGCCGATTCCTCACAAAATGTAGAGTTTCTGGTTATAAAATGTTCGGCTCAGCGTCCACTGTAGTTGGCACCTGCATTGTGCATTATATTGTGCGAACCTTACGGACTTACGGAGAATCAGTGCAGCAGCTCCAACAGATCTGTGAGGCTTACTCCTACCACCAACGCCTACCAACGCCAACAAGCCCCTCACCCCCTTAGCACTCAGTTGCTGGTAACTGCAACTCGTTTGTTCGTTTTTAGCTCAATTTTCGTTAGCACTGGGGCTCGGTGGCGTTTCCAGGGGAAATCATTGCAATTAAAGCGTAATTGTTTTTACGCATTTGTCCAGTGGCAGCCCGCCCTTTTTTTATGCCCCTCGCGGCCACGTTGCTTAGCTTGGCTCGTGTCTTTTCAAGTAGAGGCGGGTGTCAAACGACAGAAAGAAGGAAAAAAAAAAAGAAAAAAAAAACGCAAAACAGCCCGCCAGAAATTAATTTACAACATTCATAATGTCTGCACCTCCGCTGCTTCCTTTGCTGTTGCTGTTGCTGTTGCTGCTGTTGCTGCTGCTGCTGCTGCTGCCTCTTCTTCTTCTTGTACATGCGCTTAATTTCCGCATTTGGTGGGTGTGGCGCTGAAGGACAACAAGCTAACCGCCCGCCTGCAAGGCATGTCCTGACGAGCGGCGAATACGAATCCGCGAATTCATTTGCATAATTTTTAATACTCCATTTCGGTGCAGGTGCGTCGGCGTCGTCGCTAACGAGATGCGTGTGTTGGTTTGTCTGCATGTGCATGTATGTGTATATGTGTGTGTGTGTGTGTGTGTGTGTGGGTGTGTGTGTGTGTGTGTGTGTGTGTGTGGGTGTGTGTATGGCCTCATTATTATATTTCGCCGACTCGACGAGCACACACACTCGCAGTTGCTGCCTCCTACCTCTTGCGTACCACTGCCTCCTGCCCCATACACTTTATCCGTTTACATTTTTCAACTTTTTCCATTTTTTTTTTTTTTTTTTTTCATCTTTCCTTTTTTCTGCATATTAATGTGGGCAACTTTTAACTCGTTTGCCCCGTTCTGCCGCGTCTTGTTTTGCCTTGCCACACCACGCAGAACAGTCGTCGCATCCAAATTAATGTTAAAATATGTTGATTTCCTTTGAGAGGCGCGAGAGCGCAGTTTGCAACCCATTTGGAAAATATTTCTAATGAATGCCCCACATGCCACATGCCCCATGCCCCATGCCCCATTCAAAAATTTGTTGCCTACCAATTACGCTGCATTTTATGACCAAATTGTCAAGTCGAGCAAGAAGAAACCAAAGAACTGCCCCCACTTACCATAAGCTGTAAATCCTTCAGTATCCTTTCAAATCTTCATTCCTGGAACTATCCAAGTTGCATTTAAATCCCATTGATAAAAAGCAGAAAAATTCGGTTTTTATTCTGCGCAAGAAATAGATGAAAATGCTAACTTAAACAATAAAATTTTTTTTTAGATGAAAGCCAAGCAGAAAAATATATATTTTACTAATGCTCTCATAATTATGAGTGTATTCTACTCAGAAAACTGATTAGTATATATATATATATATATATATATACAAACAAGTAAATCTATTTGCTTATATATACGTAAATATGTCTAAAGTTGGCTGCATTTGCGTGATGAATGAGATTTGAAACTTTCTAATTTCATATGAATTTAACAATAGATTATTCATATTATTGATAATTGGCTTTATAATTAATGCGTTTATTAAGCGGCGTAATTATCCAGGTTTATGTGTATAAGCTGCAATTGATTTGAATTGGTTAACTATATTGATGTATATAGAACGATGTGAAGTCGTTTGAGCAATTCTGACTGTATCTATCGTTGCCATATCACATCATATCATATCATATCATATAATGGTATCAGCGATTCCTATAATCACCTACATTATGCATATATTATAGACTGGTTTTATTTTCTTGCTTTCCAAATTTGGAATAGAAGTAAAAGCAGATCTCTCGTTGCTCGGTCAATCAAACTAAGCGAATTGCTGCCCAATTTGTAGATTCCACAATGGATTTTCGTGTGTTTCTCGGCTTTCGGTTCAGGTGGGCGTGGCTGAGTGCCCAAGAGTCGCGGCTCGATGACCACAAAAAATTTTTAATTTGAAGCCACTTGAAAACAATTTTTGCGGCTCGTTTTGACTTGTTCCAAAAACGAATAAAAACCAAGGTGGACCAAAAAAAAAAAAATAAAAGAAAAAAAAAAGAAGAATAATAATAAAATGGAGAAAAGAAAGGTGAAAAACTGTTGTAATTGTTTTTACAGCGGCAGCGAGTGTGTGTGAAAGTGTGTATGCTGCTGCTGGCTCATAATTGGTTCTGTCTGCTAAATGAACCATTTACCAATTAAACGCGATTGCCAGGAAGCTGCTGTTATTGTTGCTGCCACATGTGCCTGTGAAAATGTGAAAATGTGGAAATGTGGATTTGTAGAGCTGTCGACCTGACTCTACAGCAGCTCGTTAACGGCTTGTTAGGCGAAACGCTTTAGTCACGCTTAAGAACAAACCGAACCAGAAACCCGCACCTCCTCTACGCCTCCTGAACCACTTGTCTCTTTGGCAAATGTTGGATTGTTGGGTTCGCCATGAAAAAACAACGCCAACTTCTTCTGTAAACTGTGTGTGTGTGTGTGTGTGTGTGTGTGTGTGTGTGTGTGTGTGTGTGTGTGTGTGTGTGTGTGTGTGTGTGTGTGCTGGAAACAACAAAATAAAGCATAAAAACCTGCGGAGCCATGGATCTGACTCAGGCTCTGGCTCTGGCTCTGGCTCTGGCTGTGGCACCTGTATTCGGTGTTCCATAGTGCCTCGTCTCGGGCCATGTCAAGTTGCGCCTGGTGGCTCCTGCTGCTCTTTTTGTAAACGTGAAAATGTTCAAGTGCCTTATCGACAGGCGTCGCTCTTCACGCCTGCTGGCTTAATGGATGGAGTATCTAGTACTCGTATCTTGTATCTTGTATCTTGCATCTTGCATCGCTCAGCCGGCTGTAGATTGACGTTAATCATGCAATTAATTGGGCTATGAGAGTGACTGTCGATAAGTGCACAAGAAACACCAGATGAATGGCACCAAGGCAATAGACAAAGTAAGCTGGGCAAACAGACAGAGAGAGAGAGAGAGAGAGAGAGAGAGAGAGAGAGAGAGAGAGAGAGAGAGAGGGGGAGAGAGAGAGAGATGAGACTGCTTTGGCTTATTACTATTAATAATAGGGATTTCAATACCTGGAAACAAATTAAAGTACTTTTATCATATTATAGAGAGCAGCTGAAAGAAGCTCAAGAAGTACTGTATTCAACTACATTAAAATCTTAATAAAACATCAACTTTCTATTTTGAATTTGATTTCATCTTCTTCCCGAAATTTATTAACTTATTGGCGAATAAATCAAATCGAGGCTCTGCAACAATTTCTAAAATAAAATAACATGCAACACTTGAATCTCCCATAAACTGTTTGAAAATAAATTGAAAACATCTGGCATTAAAATAGTTTATGTTTGAAAAATTATCGTTTTAAGTAACGCATTGTTTTGGATTCTATTAAAATAACATTCAGCTGCAGGTGGAATCCTCATCGATACAGAGATTAGACCAATAATACTGAATGTGGTTACTTAATTTAATTGTAATGTTGTTTGGAGAGTCGAGGAGAGTCTGTTAAATTACTATTCTCAAACCAGATATTCTTGTAGCACACCAGCAGCTTAACTAATTAGATGTAAAAGGATTGTATTGCAACCAAATTTCAATTCTCAGGCTTTCAATAGTTGCAGCTGCAGAGTGCAGCCCCTTAGAGATGTCAATTGCCCACTTCAGGCACATCTTCAGCCTCAGTCTCGGTTTCAGTTTCCTATCCTCATTCGCATCCTCATCCCCCGCCTCATTCTTGTGCTTATCATTGTTTATGCTGGCCGTGCAACTGTTGTTCTTGTTGTGGCCGGTGTTGTTTTTGTGACTGCCACTTAACGCTGACCATTTGGTAGCTGTTAACCAGATTCAGTTCAGTGTTCACACCACTGCTAATCTTGTCCTGGCCAATGTCCTCTTGGTCCGCAGCCCAACGATCTATTTATTTACATTGCCACTTCTCGGCAGAGGCGGTCTGTGGGATTAGGCAGGAAAAGGCAAGGCCGCAAATCCTGTGTGTGTTGGCTGTGTTGGCTGTGTTGGGCGTGGCATGGCAAAAATCATTAGAACACCTTGAGTTCAGTGTTTGCTCTGCAAATAATATAATTACAAGTAATTGACGGCCCCTGAAGATGAAAATGTTGATGTTGATGACGTTGATGATGTTGATGATGAAGATGATCCCATTTGGAGAGAGCCCTGCTCATAATGAACAGACTGGAATGTCCTGTGTCCCTGTGCGCTTGCTCACCTTCGTCTGCCTGTTGTTCACACATCCAGCTGACAACTGTTGTGTAAATATTTTGACAGAAGAATGCCAAAAATCTTCCTTGTTCTCTTTGGCTGCTTCTTTTCTTTACCTTTTTTTCTTTTTCTTTTTTTTTTTTGCAAAACAAACGAGTGCGCAGGAAGAACAAATCCAATGGATCAACAGCAGCAGCAGCCACATCCCGACTATCCCGAATGACTCACTCATACAGGAAGTCAAAACAGATCGACCAACGAATCATTATCTTCGAGCAGTTAATGATCACTGTGAGAAAACATTGACAATTAACTAAAAGTTTTGATCGTAATAATAATTGAAACATCACCAAGAATATCAATATCGAAAAAAGTTTTTAGTAATAGCAGAAAGTACTCGTTTGTGCTTCTTGTTTATAAATTATGTAATTTTATAAATATTAAATTAAAACAGAAGATTATTCCCATTTAGGACAATGTATATATTTGAATCATTTTGTCCAATTATTTTAATGTTTAAGAAAAACAGTCAGATCATTCTTTTTCTACTTTTTCTACGAAAGATTTGTAATCGTTGAACCCAAATTCAGAGAGAGACAATGTCCCATTAGATATTAGATATTCTAATGTAGATATATAGATTTATCACAGCACTCTTCGCCATATTTGAATATTTGCCAGATAATATTGAACTATGTCAACTCTTAAGGAATTTCTTCATAGATTATCTTAACGTGTACGTTAAGCGAATCTCCGTCTCCGGCTCCGGCTCCGGCTCCGGCTTTTGTTGCACTCTTTCACTTAGCGACAATTGGAGCATTGCACACATACATTTGCATTTATGAAGGGCCCACAGATACACACAGACACACACAGACACACACTTAGGCAGCATTTGCATGAAAAGACAACTAAAATAGAAATTAAGAGAAATGCAAGAGAATACAAAACAAAGTGCAGCCTCACACGAGAGACGGAAATGAAAAGAAATTATATAGCATAGAGGCAAATATGGTATATACATACATATATATATATATATATATGTATAAGTGCATAGATGAGTGTCTCTGTGTGTGTGGGTGTTTAGACAAGTAATATACATATAATGAAAAAGTACTTCATTAAAAATCAACAGCAACAGCGACAACAACAATTTCAAGTGTGTGTTGATTTCCATATAAAGCAACTGAGCAAAAAAACTGAGGAAATGCTAAGTACACGTAATGCAAAGGGATATGAAGAGTGGCAAAGGGGGATGCGGGATGGTGGTTGGTGGTTGGTGGATGGTGGATAGGGGCTAGGGGAGAGGGGATAGGGGGTGTTGGGCTTGGACCATGGCTTGCATAATGCGTCAGAGCAGCGCCATTGTTGTAGAAAATGAGGTAAAAGGGGTGGGCGGGGGAAAGGAGCGGGACGGAGGTAGCTGGGAAAACTGTTGATGGAATTGGTTGGTGGGTTGCCTTGGGGTACTAGGAGGGTTGGCGGCGGACTTAGGGTTTGGGGGGTGCCAGGAATCAGAGCATTGTATGCCGCTTTGACTCAGAATTAAAATTAAAAATGTGTAAATGAAAAAATGAATAAATATGTAGAAGGCAGCTTGTGGCAGCTGTTGTTGGTGTTGTTGTCCTTGTTGTTGTTGTTGTTGTTGTTGTTGTTGTTGTTGAAATGCTATGCAAAAACACATAATTGCTACATTTCGTATTAAGCAGTTTATGCCACTCCCCCCAAACCCCACATCCCACATCCCTTACCCACCCACCCCAAACCACAGTCCCCATCCCTTCGCCCGTAGATTACTTTGGCGCTCGGCGCCGCCGGCAAATGGCAACAATTGAAATACGTCTTTGATCTTTCATTTGGAAATTCATTTGCAGCACTTCGTTTTGGTTGTTGTTAACTTATTTGTTTGTTGTGATTTGTTGTTCATATTTGGGGAAAACGAGGCGAACAATTCCTGGGGGGTGCTAACAAAAAAGTGCCAGTCATTAAAAGATGTGAAGAACAAACCATTTGTGTTATTTTCATTGGCTAGATTTCAAAATGAAATCCATTTGACCAGATATAATATTAAATTTGCAAAAATCAAATAAGCATTTTTTAGCTTTAGCCAAAATAGAATAAATAAATATAAATAAATGTCTACTTCTAATGGCATTTTTATACTATTGACAGTATTTCCTATATACATCGATGTATTTCTCTGAATAAAACAAACAGACGCATAAGCATAAAGATTTAAAGGCCTTAAATCATTTTACCATACGATTCAAAATAAGGCTTCAGAATAAGGAGGTGGCATCCTTGCATTGTCCTTTTATTTTCGTCTAGTAAATATACGAAATCTTTTGCTCTCTGAACTATTCTTCTAGATCACATTCCACAAACTAATAAATCTGATTATTCATAAATGATTCATTTTATTCAAACTGCATGATTTCCGTATTAATTATTGATCTGTGCTAAACATTAAGAGAAATGTCTTCAGATTACGGGAGTTGTTCGACTGTGCAAATAAATTTGCATAAAATGCTTCTTTTAATCACGCTGACGAACGAACTATGTGGTGTGGCAGGTCTGTCTAACTGTAAAACTGACTGCAACTGTATAATCAGACCATTGCATAATTTTTGGCGCACACACACTGCAATTATGATTTATGGCTGGCAGAGCCTGCAGTCGCAATCGCAATCGCAATTGCAGCTTATAATTATGCAAAGTCTGCGACAACAGCAACCACTTCTCTCGCTCGCCGACCCCGCCCAGCGCCGCCCAGCCCCCAGCCCCCCCCGTTCACCGCCTCCCCTGCCCAATGCAACCACACCCTTCGCTTAGACACCGACTCGCTCTAGCTTACACCATAAAAAAATTACAAGAAATAATTGAAAATTGCACAATTCACACAAGTGGGAAACAGGACGCAACCGCCCCCCGCCCCCACCTCCCACCTCTCCCTCGGTCCCCTAGTCCTGTGTTAACTCGCTCCCACTAGTTGTTTTTTTTTCTTCTTCTTCTTCTATTTTATTTGGGGGTTTGCCAGCAGTTTGCCAACAACCACCGCAATTAACCAGACATATAACAGAAGCCACACAACCACAAACTGCCACGCCTTTTCACATAAGAATCACACATCCTTTCCGTCACTCGCATTTAGTCCTGTACCCTGTAAATACAGCAAAAGTTGGCAGAGCCAGCTCTCAATTTAAGCATTTCTTAAAAATGGTCAGAAATTAGAGATACTTTCTCAGAATATAAACGCCACGAAACCCGTTTAGATATATCGTAAAATTGCCTAAAATTGCCAGGATGTCGAATTTGTGTTGCGATCTCGATTCGGGTACGTAAAATATAAGAATTGCAGTGAAGATTTCGGGTATTTTTCCAACATTCTTAAAAATATTTGAATAATAATGAAAATAAGTGAGAGCCTCACAGTCGGGCTTAACTGACTGCGAAATACTCTGATAATGATGAAACCATTGTCAAATATCGCACAAATATCTCATAAGGCGTATACATTCTCGATCAGCAGTCGAATCGATCTACGAAATCGACCATATCTTTTTTCGATAAATAATAAATAATATTAGCTCTGATTCAATTTGGGCTTCAACCAAATTTTTAAATTAATGCATACACATACACACACATATATATATATATATATGTATACCACGATATCTTAATGCTGCTGTGCAGGATATCTTGTAGTTGGGCTGCTCAACTCTTTCCATATACATTCATATATATATATATATATATATATATATATGATATATATATGCACATAAATATATACTTTTTTAATTCTGCCGCATTTTGCAAACAATTCTTTTTTCTTAGGTTTTCTCCATTTTTTCGAAACGCCAACGCCCTGGCCCCAGGGGCACAAAATACACACATTAGTGTGTGTTGTGTGTGTGTGTGTTGTGTGTGTGTGTGTGTGTGTGTGTGTGTATGCCTATGTTTATGTTGTTGCTGGTCTGAGTGCGATTATTATGATCATGATTATTATGCACAAATTGCAAAATTCCGCGGCATGCAGCCATCTCACATGTGTGTGTGTGTGTGTGCATGTGTGTGTGTGTGTGTGTGTGTGTGTGCGTGTGTGTGTGTGTGTGTGAGTATTTTTGTTGTTGCAGACAACGCGCAGCAGCCACAAATTGCTGCGGTTTTCAGCCTGCATTTTCCCATTGTCTCACAAAATGGCGTGAGGCAACACTGCACATCACTCCACTCTCCCCAGCCATCCCCTCATGTGAGCCTTGCAGCAGGTTATGGGCAAAAAGGTAGCGCAAGGGGGTTGGCTATGGGGAATTAGGATGGATGGGTCCGCTGAGCTGGCCTGGTAGGCGTGTCGCTTTGTTCTACTCACTTGTCGTATTTGCATAATTGAAATGAAAATTCACACCCAACAGCAGCAGCAGCAGCAGCAGCAACAGCAGCAGCAACATCCAGCAACAACCTTTTGCGAGTGTGCGCTGTGTGTTGGGGCTAAATCAGCCTCATCATTATCATTATCATTATCAGTGCAGAGAGGGAGCATACAGGAAGGGAGGGGCACGGCAGTTGTGGCAAAGGCAGCTTCATTTACACCACAAATTCCGCACAAGGTCCGCAGTGAAGTGGAAATGCAGCAGGTGTGGGAAGGAAGGAGGAGCACAGCATGCAGGACGAAGGCAACCGGCAACCGGCAACCGGCAACCGGCAACCGGCAACCGGCAACTAGCAACCGGCGACAGTTGACAGTTGACAACTCTGCGCATTGCGAGTAGTCTTCTCCCCTTCAGCCCGCAAATGCGTTTCCATTCGACAGTTTCTCATTTGCTCATATCACAACACAAACTCATCCACATCCACACACATTTTTGCACACACCCGCAAAATCAGAGTGTTTAGTGTAAAGAACTTTGCTTTTCTAACTTAAAAACAATTATAAATAAATTTAAAAAAAAAAATACAGAATTTATTTATTTAACAAAATGCATATAATAACTAATTAAATCGATTTGATATTTAATTACAGCTTTAGCACATATTTGATCATTTCTTACTGGTTATTGGCCAAATCATTGATTACCATTATCATTGAATATAAAATCAGAAACTTGGGTATATTTTGCCAATTAAACACTGCTCATTTAAATTCACACTGCTGATTTGGTTTGCACTGTTCACAATGTTATTATTTTAATTTTTTATAATTTTAATTGCATTTTAAAACAATCATTTGCCTTTCTTGCAACATAAACCGTTTGTGCCACAGTATTAATAGGATCGATACGAAAAAAATGAGGAATACTTGTGGCGATTTTACAAAATTAGAAATAAAAATAGGCAAAAATAAAAGTAAAACTTAAATAGAGCTTTGCAATTAGCTGCAGTTTTTGTTATGACCCTTGACCTTTGTTGCACATCTGTCAAACACCTGCTGAGCGAAAAAAAAAAAAACAATAAACAAAATGCAGGCAATTATTATGAACGTCAAAAACAATAAACAATAAACAAAAAACAGAAAACAAGTGCAGCCGAAGAAGAGAGATTTGGATGAGAGAAACTGTGAACTGGATGGAGAACCTGGAAGGCGAGATTGGATTGGAAAACCACCCACTAGGGGGCGTGATTTGGCAAGCCTACCGAAAAGCAGTTGGGCCCGAACCTGTCCGTCGGCCTTTTCTTTCAAATTTTTTCAATTTCTCATTTTGTTGTGCATTTCTGATTAAATTCTGTGTTTTTGTTTGGTCGCCCCGCAATCAAGGACTAAGGACCTGGCAGCAGGAGGAGTTCCTGTCAAACCTTTGCCCTTCTGCATATGCAGATTGTTTTGTTTGTTGTGATTTTTGTGAACTGCAGCTTAATTTCTTTTTTCTTTTTTTTTTTCCTTCGGTTTTTTGTTTTTTTTTTTTTCACAGCGAAAAGCAATCAATTTGCATATTTTACACCACTCGGAAATTTCAAAAGTGACAAAGAGCGGGACAAAGTTGAGGGAACAGAATTTAAGTACAGTGGTTTTATACTCCAAGCAAGGGTTAATGTAAATGTTACGTAATCAACTCATGAGACTGTTGTATTCAGTTTAACACTTAGTTACTATCACTGATAGATGAAGTCACCTCAAGTTGTTGTTCAAAATACTTTGAGAAATAATCAATCCGCAAATCATTTGTGTAAGTAGCATCTTCTTGAGCTGTATTCGCCCTAAATTTTGGAAAATTACCATACTTTTGGCGGCACCTTATTGTTCAGAAAGTACATTGCTATATCCTACATTTCATCTAGCTCGAGAACAGCTTGTGAATAGAGTATTTAGTTTACAGTAACGCATCTGAAGTATATAAATAGCCTAGCTTTATAGATAGGTCCTTTTACAGTTTATTTGAATTTGTCACAGCTAAATTTCAATTGTATTGAAAACTATCATATTCTTCGATTTCCACACATATCTCACTTTAGTTAGGGATCTTTCTTAGTGCTATAAATGCTTTCATCTTTTCCATTTCAGGTTATTCCCATAATTGGTAACTATTCTCATTATGTATTTTATTGTTATGTTTGCAGTTTCAAATCAATTCGGTTTGCACAATGTATGCAAATCTTTGCATATTATGTCCGTCAATGGGCCATTAGCAAAAAAAAAAAAAAAAAAAACTTTGCACAAAAGCTGGGCTGCAACCCTCAAGCTCAAGCTGCAAGTACCGTACCTAGTCAACCCCCTCCTCGCCTCCACCCTTGCTCCCCTCCGCCGCTCAGCCACTCTTTGGCCAGTTGCCATTCACAGCTTGAAAGCGCTATAATCAAATTTGCGTCATGTCGCATACTTCAAAAATGTTGATTTGTAAATTAACAAATAAAATGCCACAGAAAAAAAATATATTTCAATGGGCAACAAAAGATACACCGAGCGAAAGAGAGCGAAAGGGAAAGGGAGAGACAGAGAGAGAGAGAGAGAGAGAGACGGAAGTAGAGCGAGAGATGCGAGCTGAATAAAACTCAAGTAATGATGGCAGCCGGAAACGCCTGCAATTTGCCACAATTGAAAGTGGCTGCCGCTGGCGGGCGCCTCCTCCTCCTCCTACTGCCTCAACCTTGTGCAACCTCAAGTTGCTGCTGCTGCTGCTGCTGCTGGCTGACTGATGCCTCTGCCCTACCGCCCCCTGGCCCAGCAATTGCTGTGGCAATTGTTCCACTCTGCCTGCCATGTTTTTTATGGCTGCCTTTTGAGCTGCGCCCCTTTTTTGGTTGGCCATTGCTGCTGCTGCTGCTGCTGCTGCTGCTGCAACCGCCACCGACTACCCTGGCTCTGCCTCTGCCTCTACATCAGCCACTCCCCCCGCTGACAGCTGCGCCTCATCTAATTGAAGTTGCTGCTGCTGCTGCTGCTTTGCATAACTCGCCGCTTGCAGCGCGCTCCCTGGGCGGGCACATTATTTGATTAACCCACGGCGCGAAACATCCATCATCATCAGCGAACCATAGCTACCTCCTCCCGCCACTCCCCCCACCCCCCTTCTACCCCCTACTCCCCACCCCTCTTCAATTGCACTGCCCGCTGTCACGCACTTCTCCTGTTACACTTCAATTGTAATTCAAGAGCGTCAAAGCGGCCATTTTCCCAGTGTGTGTGTGTGTGTGTGTGTGTGTGTGTGTATTAGTGTATTAGTGTTTTTGTCTGCCGCTCAACTAATTTTTCACACCCCTGCGCCCAATCGCGCAATGTCTCACCCCCAGCCACTTTTTCCACTTTTGCTTGCTACTCTTCTTTGTTGTTGCCTATTTTCTAATTTGCCACCTCGCCCCAACCCCAACCCCAACCCCTCCTGCGTCCCCCTTCCTTCCCCCCTTAACTACATCTCTGTTTGCAATTGGTTTGCACTCAAGTGTCTCCGCTCTGAACAGAACTAAACTGATCTGGCCGCCGGTTTGAACTGTCCCTTCAAATTGGTTCCTCGTCATTCTATTAAGCACACATACTTCAGCCACTTCGGTAGCACACTCACACACACTCACACACACTCGCACACTTACACACACACTCACACTTAGATAGGGGCAAAGAGAACCCTTGTCAGCTCTACATCACACTCAAGTGTTATCAGATGATAAATCATTTTTAGCCCCCCCGAAACAATTTGATTATAGTCCAAAAAATTAGTGCAGATAATCCTATTAACATACTATTCAACGGCCTTTTATAATGCTGAGTAAAGAAATATCAGTTATAATCGAGTAGCCGAATATGAAATACCCTTGCATATGTACAATATAATTATATATAATCAATGCAAATGAAAGTCCAGGCAGCCCCAAAGAGACGAGAAGAGTTTTGCATCAATTAATTCAATTTACAGAGAAATTGTTTCAATCACTGAGCAACTCATCTGATCAGTAATTGTATGTCTCTCAGAGATAGTTTCATAAAAATATCAATTTAGAATACTTACTTTTAATATTTGATCTCTTGGAATATGTTTGTTCAGTTTCAGAAAGCAGAAAGCTTAAATCTGCTAATTGGCTGTTAATTGAAAACTATGCAAAGTTTTAATTAACTTTGGCACAAGCAACCGTTAGTCGAGACACGAACCAACCGCAAAATTAGCCATAAAAGACTCAGTGGCGCCATCTGTGCGCCCGGATACAAAATAAAGGACCAACCTTTCAGTTCAATTTCTAAATTAATAAAACTTATTTCTATGAAAATATTACAAAAAAGAAATTAAACGCAAGAACTGCTCGAATATGAGGTATCTTTTAACTAACAATTAAAATATCGCTTATCAACCAAAAACATGTAAAAACAAGCAATCAAATTGCGAATAAATTATTTAGGAAAAAACAACAATATTAAGTAAGATCGGCAGTCTGAAATCATAAGAATTGAGTAGCAACAAGATTCTTAATTCAAGATTCTTCTTTCTGTGCTTGTGACACATTTTATACATGTATCAAGAATATATTCATGTTTTTAAATTGTTTTCAATTTTGAAATCATTGAGCCCTTCGATTAGTTTAAATTCTCTCACCGAACAAACTTGCTCTTGATGCTCTATCGCATAGATCGTTAAAAAATAACCCATAATACGTTGAACTCCAATTCAATCACCTTTGCGAATGGCAAAATTAATTTTCTCACGTTCAATTAAACGATTGGAAAATCAAATCTCGATTTAATTGCCGAGCATCAATTAACGGCTAATACAAAATGTCCTCAACGCTCATATTTGTACAGTAACTCAAAATGTGTATACCCTTCAACGTTGGGGCGTATTAACTACTTGTTATGGTATGCCTTTAAGCGACTATTTTCCAATTACCATTTGAATTATTCACATATATGGTATATATAACACTGAACCACTTTTAAACTGATGCATTGGCTAAAAAATGTTAGAAAAAACGAATTTTATATAGATTTTGTGTCTAGTAATTTAAATTCTAATACCGATTGTGGTACGAAAAGTATAAAAATTCTGGTAGAAATTGCGGTATTTATTCCATAGGAGATAGCAAGGAGCAAAAAGATGATCAACAACGGATATATATATATATATATTTTATATAGCTCGGTCGGTATTGTAAATTTATTATGAAACTGAGATCTGTTATAGTTATTTGTTTATCTGTCAAATGATAATAATAATAAGATATGTATATTCTTGATCAACATGAACAACACAAGCCGAGTCGAACTAGCCTTGTCAGTCTGTCTTTCTATCTGCATTAACAAACGGAGCTGGGGACTTCCAATTGGAAATATAGGTTATCTTATGTATATGTATATATATATATGTATGTATTCGGGTATTTGAATTTTAAATTGTAAAATTGTAATTACCTTTAAATCGCCGCGAAGTGTAGAAAGCCGAATAGAAATATATAGTGTATAGTGTATAAGGCGTTTTGAAACTTTGATGCTGCCTAGTTGTGAACATTATTTGATTGATTATTCAATTATTATTAATGTTTTCGCCCATCACCGTTTAACATGCTTATGTATTATTATAGCTATGATTATTATTATTAAGCTGCCATTGTGCGGCAATTAAAGCTTCAACTAATCATTAGACAACAACAATAACAGTAATAACAACAATTGTGTGACAATAATATCGTTTTGTTGTTGCCATTATTATTATTGTTATTGTTATTGTTATTGTTATTGTTATTGTTATTATTGCTGTCGTATTTTTTGGTGATGGCTAACACTAAAATGGCCGGCAGCTGGGTTTGAAGATCCACGAGATGCGTTCATTATATGCTCATATGTCGGACAGCGAAACAACTTAATTACACAACAATAGAAACAACAACAACAACAACAACAAAAACAACAAAAACAACAACAACAACAATAAACAACATTTGAACAATGGCATTTTGGCAAGTTTTACAACGGCTCTTCAGTGTTGGATTTTTTTTTTTTTTGTTGTGTGTTTGACAGCTCTTCTTTTTTTGGGCCTTTGGTACTTTTGAAGCTATTGCCCAAAAATAAAAAAAAGCAAAAAAACAACAAAGAAATAAATCTAACTGAACTTTAATTGTTCATAATTAAGTTTGTCGAATTGAAATTGAAAATGGAATGGTGTGCGTACTGTGTGCACTCCTTATAGTTAAGTAAATAAATCTCGACACATAATTGACAGTCGCAACACTTTTTTGGGTAATCCGAAACTCGAAACTCAAAACTCAAAACTCGAACTCAAAGTCGAACTCCTTCTGCGAGGTTTTTATTTGTTTTCTGTTTGGTTTTTTTGTCTTTTGGGCAACTTTCGCACTCGACGCGAGCCACTTGAGTGTTAAAGCGATAATTAAATCATTTGTCGGCTTGTCAACTACCAGAAATCGAACAAATTGAGTCACCCTGTATCTGTGCACAAACAAAAATAAATAAATAAAGAACAGATGAGCAGATGAATCAAAGAATTCAGCAGCTTTCTCAGGTATGTGCATGTTGTGTGCTGTGAGAATCACACGTCAAAATATTTGCAAAACAAAGCTGCAA
The DNA here is from genome assembly GCA_035041615.1 of Drosophila anomalipes. Taxonomy (NCBI): domain Eukaryota; kingdom Metazoa; phylum Arthropoda; class Insecta; order Diptera; family Drosophilidae; genus Drosophila; species Drosophila anomalipes. Next base: position 4,396,817 of record JAWNKZ010000254.1, read on the forward strand.
GTTGAAGGACAAACAGCTAAAGGACATATCTGCAGGTATGTCCCTATGTATATATATGTCTGCATTTATTTATGTATGTGCTGCTCGTGTCCAAGACTGTAGCCAAATGATCGCCAGCTGAAAGATCCGTATGCCAAATACGAGTGAACTATGCAAGCATATTAAATTACCAGGTATCATCATTATGCCCACAATGATCATTACTATGCTCGCTACGCTCATTATGCTCATTACTAAGCGCTTAGACGAAATACAATATTTATTTTGACAGGACAAGATTTAGATTAAATGGTTTTGTTTTTTTTTTTTTTATTTTTTTATTATTATTATTATTATTGGCATTGTCTTGCAGGCAGCCGTGATTGCAAGTTAATTAACAATAAAAATCAATGAAATGGGAAAATTCGCATTAAAAATGCTCACAGCGTGAATCATGCCCCCAGTTCTCCATTCCATTTCCATTTCCATTCCCAACCTGCGCAAGAGTAAAAATATCAAATTACACCAATCCGAATTCTTTTGCTACGCAATTGCGATGCGATCACTCACTCTAGCCTTCTGCTTCTGCTTCTTCTTCTGCTTCTGCTTCAGGCACAATAAATGCATCCAACTGAGCACAAGCCATCTCTCTCGCGCTCTCTCTCTCCCTCTCTCGCTCTTTCTTTGTCACGCTCGCACTCATACACTAAAAACTCAAAACGTCTCCAGACTGCGTGGCAACTGCGAACGCAGACAAAGAGACGACGATGACGACGACGACGACGACGACGGCGGAGTAGTCGTGAGAGCGCGTAAATACACACAACTTAACTACCCAGCAGCGAACTAGTTAATGACTAGCGAATGATTTTTTCATTCCGAATGCATTCTGTGTATGCCCACAATGTAATTATTTACCTGTTAACGTTCTTGTCGTCAAGTGTTATGCAATTTGTTATCCTGGAATAAGTCATAAAATTGCATGTCTACAATTTGTATATATATATATATATATTATATATAAGCAAAAAGTATATAAAATATAATCGATATATAGATATACAAATTTATATAACTACAGTTCAAATTTAATCGTAAAGCATTCTGTTTTCGATCCGTGGCCGTACAACCCATGGAAAAGCTTTTGGTCATGCATACTTTTTGCTTTACTTTATGAAAAAGTAATATGAAAGTTTAGATTACGAATTGAATTCGTAATGGAGTCTTTTCCCTGCTGGGTACTCAACAACTTATTGTTGTTGGTATTTTTCGGCTTTGGCATTTCAATTGTTTTACGGACTTGCCGCAGACAAACTCTCGCGTGGGCTGCCGTTTCATCAGTTGCTCTTGCGGCCTCCTCTTGCATGCCACGCGTGGGCGTGAGAAAAACCGTTGCAGGTGAGTGGAGTGCGATCAAAGAGCACAGAGCAAAGCACAAGAGCACAGTTATTTGGCAAGTGCTTTCTAGTTCTCGTCGCTTTCCAGTCTTTCTTTGGGCAAATTGAAAGCTCATCTATAAAATAATTTTCCGAAATTGTTTTTTGATCCGATTTTGAAAATGGTTTTAATCTTGTAATTTCTACTAAAAATTAAGCATAATTTTAGTACAGTTAATAAATATATATTATGTATAAATTGACTATATATCTATTATTAGAAATGTTTTTCACTTTGGCGCACAACTTTTCCGCTTTTCTAGCTGTTCTTTTGCAGCGCGCCGAGTAAATTGTAAATGCCAATTTTGGGCATTTTTAATGCGACATTTTAATTAGACTGCTTTTTTAGTGGCACGACTGCTCATTGTCTCATTGTTTGCCTTTCGCGCCCAAAACAAATCTCGCAGCAAGAACAACAACAACTACACACAACACATAAACAAACAGATAAAAAAGAAACAAAAAACAACAACTGCAGAGCATAGTTTTTACAACTCTAAGTGAGTCTCGGCTTGTTTTTAAGGCTATAAATTGGCGTCCTTCATTCAACGAGTGCAACGCAAAGCAATGCAGAGCCAATCCCTCGCCTCTTCCCCTCCCCCGCCCACAACCTTACAGAAAGCAGCAAGCAGCAGGCAGCGAGTATCTCAAACAATACAAAATGGGCACTACACACAGACACATAAGCAAAGAGCCACCACTACACGTGCAGTTCGCGGCACGCATACTAACGAAACGATATAGAACGACTGGAAGGCTTCCAGCGTACTGGAAGTGTTGCGTGTGTTAGAGCCGTTCAGCTAGCCTGTCATCGGTGCACATCAGCTGTGCCGCTCTCGCACGCACACAATATGTGTTGTGCACATGCGCCATATTGGGATCTCACGTTGCGCTGTGAAGGGGAAATTTGCTGCTGGCAAGCGCTCGCTCTGTGTATGTTCAGCGCGTGTTTGTGTGCGTGTGTGTGCGAGCAGTGCAGCTAGCGCAACGGCAGCGGCCGACTGACGCCGCCCCTCAATGCTGGCGTCGATATACCGTTGCGTGGCAGCGACGCCGACAGCGCAGCAGCGCAGCAGCGTCGCTGCGACAGAGACGACGACGACGCAGCCAGCGAGGACATAGTCAGGCAACAAAATCCCGTTGCCGTTTGCCGTTGCCGTTGCCGTTGCCCGTGCAAGTTTCCGTTGCCGTTGCCGTTGCCGTTTGCTGTTACCGTTGGATGAGAGACTTTCTGGCCAAGTCGCAACCACCAAAGCTGGGGCAGGCATCGACGTAGACGACGGCGACGACGACGACGACGACGACAACGACGACGACGACGACGATGGCTATGGCGATGGCGATGACGATGATGACGACGACAAAACTCCAGCTGCACATTAAGTCAGGCAACAGTTTAACGTGGAAATTATTGCGAATTTGTTGTCTGCTTTTGCGACAGGCGACAGGCGCGACAAAAAGCGCGTGGCAAACGCACGCGGCCGTATTTTTCACCAAGTTGCAGCAGCGCAAACAAAAATTACGCAAATATCGCCAACAACAGCAACAACAACAACAACAACAATAATAATTTTTTTAGTGTTCTGTATTCTGTTAAGTGCAGTTATTCTTGCCGGCCAACAAACACACACACACACGCACGCACACACACACGCACATCGATAATTGCGTGTAAACAAGCAGCCGGCACATTAGCCAAGCAGCGCGAAAGGAATAGCATGCCATGTGAGCAAGAGCGGGAGCGAGAGAGATAGAGATAGAGAGAGGGAATCAAAAATAGTTGAATTTAAAGCAAAAAAAAACACACGCAAATAATAACAATAATAACAATAATAAAAAACAACAAAAATAGCTAACCTTTTACTCAAATGATTCTGCGAAAAAGACTTGGGGAAACAGTTCGAATAAACAAAAAATACGTTTTAAACGCTTACGCTTTCGAACTCGAACTCGAACTCGAATGCGTTCTAATTTTTAATAACTGATTTAGAGAGTCGCTCTCTCTCTCTTCTCTCGAGAGAGCAGATAACAATAGCGTTGGGCAGCAGCAGCAGTAATTAGGCAATTTCGAACTAAATTTCAGTTCACTTTCAATAAGCAATTAAGAGCGAGCGAGCGAGCGAGAGAGAGAGAGGCGAGGGAGCGAGATAGCGCGATGCCGCAGCGTTCGCCGTTTGCTATACAAGAGCTGCTCGGCCTGGCCGTTGTGGCAGCAACATCAGCAGCACCAACAACAACAACAACAGCAGCAACAACTGCTGCTGCTGCAATAACAGCAACAGCAACAACAACATTAGCTGGTTCAGAGGCGCCAACCGATTTAACAACAGCAACACAAGCAACAATAACGACAACAACAACAAATGTGGCAGCAGCAAGCACTGCGCACTACAACAACAACAACAACAGCAGCAGCATAGATGCAACAACAGCAACGGCAGCAGTCAGCTTGGCGGCAATTGAGCCACAACAACAACAACAATTTAGAGATCACCGGCAACAACAACAACAACAAGAGCAACAACAACAACTAACAATGGCTGCTGCCTCGCGAATGGCATACTTTAATGCACATGCAGCGGTTGCCGCTGCCTTTATGCCCCATCAGCTGGCTGCTGCAGTGCATCATCATCATCATCATCCGCATCCACATTCGCATCCACATTCGCATCCACATCCGCATTCGCATCACTCTCATCCGCACCACCATCAACATCCGCATTCGCATCCGCATCCGCATTCGCATCATACGCAACAACAGCAACAACAACAACAGCAGCCACCGCCGCCGTCAGCCATGCAAATGCCACCGCACCACCCGCTGCTGCATGCTGCACAAGGTAAGCCAATCCCCCCACCCACCACACACTACCCACCAGCCACCACACACAATTGTCGCTACAGTTACAGTTACAGTTACATTTACAGTTAGCTTAAGAGTTGAGTGCAACGCAATTAGCAATCGGCAACTGTGTTTTTGTCACCTCGCTCAATGAGTGCGAACAGAGCGACAAACATAGACAGAAACGGGAACAGAGACAAAGCGTATCGAAACGAAACGAAACGAAAAGAAACGAGACGAGAGCCGCTTAGTTTGCATAAAAAATAAATTAATCAACGAGCCATCGACAAGCTCAGCAAGCACACACACAGACACACACACACACACACACACACACACACACGGCAACAGTGAGTAGGGCTCAAGAAACAGCTTCGGCTTCGGCTTCGACGTCGGCTTCGGCACTTCACTCCACCTCCACTCAAGTTGAGCTGCTAATTGCAATGGCAATTGCTAAACTCAAATGCATGTGTAAGTGTATATACATATATATATATATATATATATATGTATGTGTGTGCATTGACAACAGTGGAGCAGAAAATTGAAAAATTGTTTTCTTAAAACTCGTTTTGTTAATAGGCGATTTGCAGCTATTTGAAATAAAAACTAATTGTTTGCATGAAAAAATTAAATGAACATGCTTGAAAATAAGGTTTTCACCCACCTCGATAAATCAACAAAAAAATTATATTTATAAATTTTGACTAATTTTGCCTCACTGTAAAAAACGATTTTGTCTGCGGATCAGCGACAGAAAAAATCATTTGCGTGAAGCGAGCAGCAAGAGAGAGAGAGAGAGAGATAGAGAGTGCCCGAGCTTGAGTCGAGCAAGTGGCAAGTGGCAATATCACCGCAGCGAGACGGGCAACAACAACAACAACAACAGCCAAACCAACAAACAGCAGCAAACAGCGACTGAAGCTCGCACAACAATTGACTCACACACACACACGCACACACTCACACATCCACAAATACATAAGCCGACAGATAATCTGGCTGCTTGAAGTGCCATCTGTTATTGTTATTATTGTTATTATTATTTTAATTAGCGTTAAAATGTCATCGTCATCACTCGCATTGTTGTTACTGTTTCACTGTGCCAAATTGTTGCCAGCCTAAATTGAAGCTTCGCTTTACTCCCTCCCATCCACACTCTCTCTCTCTCTCTCTCTCTCTCTCTCTCGCAAAAGTTCAATTTGGAGTTTTGTTTGTAAAGAACTTCCGGGCGATATTTCTTTTGCATTGCTTGCTTTCTCTTTTCTTTCTGCATTGTTGCTGTTGTTATTATTTGGTTTGGTTTGGTTTGGTTCATTTATTAATTGTACACATACATGTGTATTTACATATGTATTTACATATTTCTAAATATATACACACTTACATACGTGTGTGTATTTATTTATCGCATATTTTGTCTACTCTGCGCCTCTGTTCGTGTAATTTGTTTAATAAATGTGAGAAAGAACTTTTGGCACAGCTTTTGCCGTTGGTTACTGGTTACTGGTTACTGGTTACTGTTATTGTTGGCGCTTTTTACTCGCGTCATCTTATTTAATTTTGCATATTGTTGTTGCCGCCGTTGCCACCGTTGCTGCTACGTTCTACGTTTGCCTTCTTTTTTTTTTTCTGTTTGTCTGTCGCTGATTCTGTACAATTTTGTTGATTTTTCCCATTTGCCCCTTTCGTCAATTAAAGTCGCGTCAAGTTTGGGGCCAAAAGCCCAAGCGGATTTCCTGCTGCAGAGCCACCCAGTCAACACCAGTGGCGCCTCCCCGCACCCGACCCCCCCTTCGTCCCATTCAACCCGCCTCCCCCCACTCACCCCAAAAAACGGTCACACTCAGCCAGGCCATTAAGTGCCTTTGATCTTTTACATAGAGACAGATAGACAGACAGACGAGGAGAAAGAAAAACCCAAAGCGGAAAATTGAAAAATTGGAAAATTACATACATAAATATGTACATGTGCTTATGCAAATACATAGATTTATTTGTGCTCCTAAATATTGTTTTTTATTTATTTAATTGACAATTTTCACTTTGACTATATTCGCTATTTGCTGTGACATTTGTTTTGATGTGTATAAAACCACAACACACACACACACACACACACACACACATACACACACACACACACACACATACAGACACACACCCATTTATAGCGGTCTTTTAACTTTGAAGGCGCCACCTGGTGGCATTGACAGGGACAAGTCCCTGCACACACACACAAAAATATATTTCAATAAATGTCCAACGTAAATTAACCATTAAGAAATATTTGAGATGCTTGTGAAATTGTTAAAAATGTTGACGGCTTCCGCAAATTATTTTTAACAATCTCGTAAATAAACCACAAGGAAAAAAAATTGGTTGAAATTCAATCGAGATAAATGCATAAATCATAAAAAATTATAACTATTATAATAATAATTATAATAATAATAGTAATAATCGGAATTATAAATAATACAAGAAAATGAGATAAATTAAAATGCCAAATAAATTGGATTTTTAATTAGGACCAGAATGTCATGAAAATTGGTTAGTTCGATAAATTTAAATTTAAAAGTTTGAGTTGTTCTCAAATCAATATACAAAAATTGGTGAAAACTGGCTGCAAAAAACTCTGATAAAATTTGAGCAAAATAATTATAAACATCAGACAAATATACCAAAATATACATAATGAAATTGGGGTGTCAGGTCTGTTAATTCTTAAATTAGAAATGGGTCGAAAGGATATAACGAAGTTGCGCAAATGTATGTAAAATGCAGAAGGATGCATCTACGATCCCATAAGGTATATATATTCTGAATCAGTAGCCGAGTCGATCTATCCATTTCAGTCGGCTTGTTCGCCCGTAAGAGCTAAGGCCTTCAAATTGCGAATATATGTTTCCGTATACCAAGATTGATTACACAGATTAACCTAACTAAAAGGAACGACTAAAATGATGTTCCGCTACTGTCTTTTCGGGACAAATAATATCAGTTCCGGTTCTGATGCTGAATTTAAATCTGATTCCAATTCCAATTTCGGTTTGACGCCCTGATTTAATATAATATGAGGCATGTTTGGATAGATAATAGATATAGCCTTGCAGTGTTGCAATAATTTAAACATAATTATCGGGAGACTGCTGCTAATTGCTGCGTGTCAGTGGTTGAGTGCTGCGACTGCCTTTTGATATTTGAGACAGTTTGCTAATAGCCTCTGCTTCTGCCTGCCCCCCCACCCCACCCGCTGGCCACTGCACTTCACGCCTCCCCTCCACGCTGTAAGATTGTTGTTTGTTGTTTGTTGGCTGATAGAAATATTCTTAATTGTGTGCGTGCTCAATGTGTGCGGTCTGGTGTCTCTATATAGGCTACAGCTATATAGACACCAGACCCTGAGACGACATATTTGCTTTGACTTTGCTTTGATTTTGCGTTGACGTAAATTCAGAAAAAAAAATCAAAGATCGAGAAAGAAAAACAACAACAACAACACACAACAACATACAAAATTTCATCGTTTTCGCGCCCTCCACTGAGGCGTGTGAGCGAACTGCCTAACCGCCCCACCGCCAACCGCCCCCCGCCCGGTGCCGGGTCCGGGTCCAGTCAAGTGCCCCAAACGCGTTGCCCGCCCGCCCGCTGGCGCTTGCCTCGACTCGCCTCGCCTTGCGGCATGCCACTTGTGTGCATTGTCTGAGGTGTGAACATTTTTATGACGACGTTGCCAACACGAGTGCAATTGTTGTTGTTGCTGCTGCTGCTGCTGCTGCTGCTGCTGCTGCTGCTGCTGCTGCACTTTAGTCGTCGACCTCGAACGTCCTATCCACTCTCCGCCCCCCAACGTACTCAGGCGGTCACAGTTTGTCGCTTTGATTTTTGTGAATTTCTTTTTGCAGCAAATTTAAAAGTCAATTAAAGCAACTTGACAAACGAATCTGAGTGCCACTCAATGGGTTAATTTGCTGTGTGTGAGTGTTTGTGTGTGTGTGCGAATGGGAGTGTGTGTGTGTGTGTGTGTGTGTGTGTGTGTGTGTGTGTGTGTGCAGCCCTAAAAGTTGAGTCACATTTGACATTAAACAGAATTAGCCGCAATTCAATTTAATAAATGTACAAAATTCACAAATAATTACAAATCTCCCTAATAATAATAAATTTAATAATAGCAGATAATTATGCATGTATATACAGATACTTAACATATACAGATACATATACATATATATATGCTTTAAGTATACACTCGGAAAAGGAATTGCTATTGAAACTACAACATTTTATTTGAGTTTTTTTAGCAACAATTTGTAAATATACGAAAAAACAGTGAAATGAAAATGAATTTTATTAGCTTTTTGAGCCCTTAAAATATTTATGTTTAATAATATGAGCAACAAGCATCCAACTATTAAACTAGACATATTTTTTCAACAAAATCTGGAAATTGTCCCTGGAATACAGAAAAGAAAAAACGCAGTTTTTTAGAAAGACAGAACCTTTCGGATTAGAAGTATACTTTCTGAATAATAAGGTGTTGCCTGTGGCGCCAGAAGTATGTTTTTCTAAGTGTAATAATAGCAGTTAATTGTGCATATGTGTATATGCTATATGTATATGTACATATATATATAGCAGATAATCATATGCTAGATTATATGCTGCGTCACATGGTAATCAACGGGCAATCGTGCCCAAAAGCACAGCTTGCAGATACGGCGCACAGATACGGCGCACAGATACAGATACAGATACAGATACAGATACAGATACAGATACAGATACAGATACAGATACAGATACAGATACAGATACAGATACAGATACAGATACAGATACAGATACAGATACAGATACAGATACAGATACAGATACAGATACAGATACAGATACAGATACAGATACAGATACAGATACAGATACAGATACAGATACAGATACAGATACAGATACAGATACAGATACAGATACAGATACAGATACAGATACAGATACAGATACAGATACAGATACAGATACAGATACAGATACAGATACAGATACAGATACAGATACAGATACAGATACAGATACAGATACAGATACAGATACAGATACAGATACAGATACAGATACAGATACAGATACAGATACAGATAGAGGCACATGGCTATTCAGATACAGATACATTTCTGTAGCTGTAGGTAGACGGCTTGAGCTTGACGCTGCGCTAATTTTATAGCGCAAATAAACACGATTTGGCACTTGAGCCTCTTTGTGCATCTCTTTGGTTGCCTCAGCTTCTTCAGCGGTTTTGAACTCACTTTGAATGTGCTCACTTTTTTTGTTGGTTTTTTCTATTTTTTTGTGTTGTCTTCAATTTGTTTTGATTTATTTGGTGGCTATTTTTATCGGCTTTCACTGTTTGCCGTCGATGACTGCTAATTATGCAGCGCATTTTCATTCATATTCATGCGAGTATTCATTTGAAGTGACCACTCAGCGTTTTGAGCAAGATACAGCAAATACATAGTGTGTACATACATATATATATATATATATATATATATATATATATATATATATATATAGTTACAGAGCTGTTCGGTACACAGCGTAAGTAAGTGTATTCACTTGATACATCAGGTACTCGGAGTCAATCATTTGTAAATCATTTAATATTTTAGTTACTTCCGCATCTCATGGACTTGAAAAACTTGTTATCGTACCCGCTTTCACCGAAGTGAATACACTCAATTGCATAATTGAATATATATACTTCGTCAAATTCATTTACAGGACAAAAACACTTATTCATTGATTTGAATCGCAATCAAAGGAAAACTATAAGTGAATCATTTGGTTACCACGAAAAAAACCAAAGACTTGGATAAATGCATTCAATAAATATTTAACGTACTATTCATTTAAACCATAAGGTTTGCATATTTCTAGTCAAAGTCTTATTATTTACTTATTACTTTCAATAATCTTTGTTAGAGCGTGATTAGAGACACAGATGGGTATATTTTATGATTTATGAGTATATGTATATCAAACATAAATACTTGCAATGGAAACTGCCTTTGTGCACATTAAATTCACATTTATTAATTGACGCACACATATTAACTTTAAATTTATTCACTCCACTGATATATGATATCACAGTATATATATTCGAAAATGGCAAAAGCTCAATATTATTTGTAAACCTGACAAACATATTGACTGCAAATAGTAATGACGCATTGAGGCTGTAGACTAGTTGATGGGACGAATGATTTCAAGTCGAGTGTCGAGTATCAAATAGATGAATTATTATTAATATATTTTGATTATTATTATTGCAATAATTTTCGAATTTCATCAAATGCAAGATTTTAATGAGTTTCCCTATATGTAAACGCATTGATATCAAATTCACACAATTAATTTCGAATTTATTCACTCCATTAGTACCATAAACTAAAATGATGTTTTTGCATACAGTTTTAGCCAACAGAATAGCAGCAAATAGTCATGACTCATTGCGATTGCAGACTAGTTGTTGGGATGAATGCATTCAAGTCGAGTACTCAAAACACGGACCCACCGCTACCTGCCATTCACTTGTGCCGCACCGCGCAAACACTTGAAGAACTTGCTGCTTGTTGTTGTTGTTGTTGTAGTTGTTGTTATTTTGTAGACACTGAAGCGGCTACTTTGCATGCCCCACGGCCATCTCCTACCCGTGTCAGACAGCGAGAGAGAGAGAGAGAGAGAGAGAGAGAGAGAGAGATGGCGATAGATCACGACGCGACTTTTTAGGGGCCGCTTGGGGCACACTTTGTGTGGTCGCGCGATTAGAAAAATGTGTTGCAAGTTTTCTCTACAAATCAACAAGAGCTCAAAAGCCTAGCGCAGAAAGTAAGGGCAGCTACTGCGAGTGTGTGGAGTGTGCGGAGTGTGGTGGGGCATAGAAGAGGGGCAAGTCGGTTTGTGTCGACCCATATCAGCTATTGTTTAGCGTTAATCAGTTTATAAATACTTCGTCACTTGCATTTCTATAGAGCTGTGCGTTTCCACGTACACACACACACACACACACACACACACACACACACACACACACACACACACACACACATACATAAATACATGTGTGTGTATATGTTTCTGCATATACTCACAATTCTTTACATACATTTCGCGCAGTATCGAATTTCTCAATTTATAGAATTCTTGTTAAATCAGCAACGGCAACAGGGGCTGCTGCTGCTGCTGCTGATTGCCGTTGACATGCCACAAAAGGAGTTCAGTAGGTGGGGGGGAGGGGGACGGTTGGGATTTTAGGGGCTTGGTAACGAGGCGAAAGCTAATAAATGTAGTTTTCAGTTTGATGTGTGCTGATTGTTGACGGCCTCCGCTCATTCACATCATGTAGCGCGAGCCGGGTAGGAGGACTGAGCTTGCATACAAACACACTCACTCACACACACACACACACACACACTCGGTCGAGTTGTGCGCATATTGTGTTTGCCGCATTTTTCGAAATGCGTCAGCTGATCAACATTGCCGCACAACAATTGAAAGGCAACCCCCTCTTAAGTCCCCCCACCACCCCCTTCCCCACCCCTGGCATGCCCTACACAACCCCAGCCACGCTGCTCTGTCCGCTAAAGCGACGGCAAACGAACGCCTTGAAACAATGAAACATCGAGCAGAAATTAGCGGGGTTGTCTGTCAAATTTGATTTTGCTTTGATATGTCACTTGGAGGCTCCGAGACTGAGCTGAGCTGAGCTGAGCTGAGCCACTCAATTTGCATATCTGGTGCTGGTCTTGAATTCATTTGCGGCCTGCAATATGCAGAGTGGGGATCAGGGGTAGGGGTAGGGGTAGTGGTAGAGGTAGAGGTACTGCAAAGAAGAATTAAGGCGCGGTCAGGGTCAGCTCGTGCCGGTCGACTGTATTTATAACGCTAATAAATGCAACGACTGATGTGCAAAATTACATACATACATAAATACATAAATACATAAATACATACATACATACAACTATACATAAATACATACATACATACGTCGAAGTGTGAGTGCTGTGGAGCCAATTCTTGTGCCAATCTATTCGTGTGGAGAACAGTGAACAGTGGAGGCAAAAATACATCAACATTAATAACATTCACTTCAGGTTGAATATGAACAATTTATCACAATTGCTTTACTTAATTTCGACTGTAGATATTTTGATGAGTGAATTATCGATAGAGTTATCGATAAGAACAGTAATGATCGGATAAGTAATCAATATGCATATGCATATATCTGGCGATCCTTATATATGCCAATAGCGACTCAAAGTATTGATAACAAAAATCTAAAACACTCATTATTTAATGCATTGCAATATTATATATTATATATATATATATCTGTCTCCATCTCTCTCTCTCTCTCTCTCTCTCTTCCCCGCAGGATTTCCACAGCTGAAGAACTTTGCTGGCACTGGAACATGTTTACCTGGTAAGCTAAAGCACTCTGTGACCCTTGCAAGTTTGTACAAGAATTAAAGTGGTCGCCCAAAGGTAGGCAATAATCAGGCTCAAATGCAATCCTTGCAAACTTAACCACAGCCAAAAGACTTTGTGCTTTGCCCAACAGAGGGCAGCACTCGCTCTCTCCTCTCCATCTCTCTCTCTCCCTCTCTCTCTATATATATATAAATATATATATATATATATATATATCTGTATGCACGCTAATTAATGGGCATTCCAGCGCTTCATTTCGAATCGGTTACTCGATGCTCGGCGAGCTGTAAAAGGTCCTGGCAAACGCATAAATTTCTCAAATTGCTAATAAAATAAACAATTTAGCTTAAAACAAGCAACAGAAATGTAAAAAACACAACACATGTGTGTGTTTGAATGTGTGTGTTTGAATGTGAATGCCGGCAAAAGTCAACTAATGAAATTTTCATTTCATTTTGTTGCATTCGCAACGGGTAATAAATATTTTCAACATACGCTTTTATACGCAATTTACACGCGCATACATCTCCTCGTCACACATCCTCTCACTACATGGACTCAAGGACATGTGTGTGCGTGTGTGTGTGTGTGTGTGTGAGTGTGTGCGTTACTTAACCCTTTTGGCACACACATGCCCAAAAAAAAAAAAAAAAGAAGCCAAAGAAATGAGAGGCGCACATAAACTTGTCTAATAAGAGGCACAAAAACCAATTGAAAGGGTGTTGCGCCCGCATAGCAAGTATCATTTGTAAGGGTGGAGGGGTAAGGTTAGGGTTGGGGTGGGGGTGTGGGTGTGGCAGAGAGGTGTAGTAGTGTTCAGTGCAAATTGAATTGTTTGCCCTAACATTAACCAAGAACTGGTACATTTTCTCTATAGAAAAAACAAGGCAGTGACAATTCACGTCTGTTCCAATCGATAATCGCAACTTGGACTCGGAGTGTCAGAAACAGTAAGCCTGGTTTTTTGAGCCAAAATTGTGCTTTACTAAAAGTTTTCAAGTATTATTAAAAAAAAGTTACATTTACAATTACACTTACAGTTTATCTGAGAGCCAGCAATCGTTGTTTATATTTTTCATTTATTGTTTGCTGACTTTTTTCACAATTTAAATATGTTTTTCGGTAGTTTTTTTTGTATATATGTTTTTTTATATAAAACTGGAATATACAATAAACAAAATAAAAAATTGTAATCAAATATTTCGAATACAAAATTAAAAATGAATATAAATAATTGTATGTTAATCCATTAATTTCGATGATGTTCAAGTTTGTATAACAAAATAAGACAAATCGGCGACATTAACAATTTCTACAATTCCCCTGGACGTCAGTGGGGAAGCCTTTTGCCAATAATGAGCAGAATATTATGTAATTGATTAAATACCCAAATATTTTTTTACTGGCTGCGCTGGTCAAGTGATTTTTTATTTTGACTCGAATATATTTGGAATCCCGTCGGGATTCGTCTTCATGGATACATTCACATTCATTCAATCAGCTGTGGAGTCTCAAGCAAGGGTTTCCCTTTAATCCAATTAATACAACTTGAAACTGCAAACGCACTTAAAACAATACACAGAAAAAGAATGACGTGAGAATTATTCTGTCTATGCTTCCAATTCTTATTCTTATTCTTATTCTTAGTCTTATTCTTATTCTATGGTTGATTTAACCAACGGAAATGTTTTCCGTGTGTATTATTCCCAACGCTTAGTTCAAGCATCTTTTTTTTTCCATAAGTAAGTAAGTAAGTTGCTTATAATTGTCCAGAGTTAGTTTGCTTATCTCTCAAGTAATCATCTGCATCTATTTAATATGAACTTTAGTCATTTATTTATTGTGAACCAAAAACGGTCTACAGTTTTTAAATGGGTTTTCATAAATAAATATTTTAAGCTAAAATTCCGAATTAAGTTGCATATAATTAATAAAAAGAAAATAAATTATAAAAGAAACAAAGAAATTTTTAAAATGAAAATAGCCTAAAGTTTACGGCAAGGTTTGGGAAAACCCAGAAAAAATTGTTAAGCGCTATTAGCTTAGTTATAGAAGACGTAAAATCACTGATAATTTGTGCAACAGGACAAAAAGAATAAGAAGCAGCCTGTAGGAGTACGAGTTCCCCAGAAAATTCCTTTTTCGAATCGTTATTTTCAATCAAGGTTTAGGTTTTTGTTCTGAGTGGAAATATTTACAATAATCAACAATATTTTTTGCTTTGGCCTGTTTAAGTTTCAGTTACTGCTGCTGTCGCTGCTGTCTTAGCCTGGTTAATTGCCTTTTTGTTGAGCTCGCACTTGGGTCTAATCTCTAATCTCTGGGCAACACGAACTTGGCCACTTGGCAGCGCATTCTTGGCTATTCTGTTTTTATGAAGGCCTCAAGTGCGCTGCTGAAGTATTTTAGTAGCAGCCACTCGACGCTTGCATTCTCCACTTGCAGCAGCAGCAGCAGCAATAAGAAGAACAACAGAAACGACAACAACAACAACAATAATAATAAAGAAAAGCAGCCACTTTTGCTCCATTTGCGAGCGGATAGCACGACGAGCTCCACAAGTGGGGCAATTTCCCTTGACTCGACTCGAGTTGCGCAATCCACCAAACCGGCCCAAGCAGTACCCAGATCCGAGAACCCAAGAATCCAGTGCCCAGAATTCCCAGTTGCGACCCCCACTTGCATCGCTTTTGCTCCACAGTGCCCCCCCCCTTTTTTTTCTTCTTTTTTTTTTTGTGTTGCAGCCTCTTGTTGCTTTGTCTTGTCTGCCTGATGGTGCACTTGTCCCGGCTAAGATTTTAATTGGCATTTTTTCTTATTTTGCTGCGCAGCTACGCTTCGGACGGGGGGAGGGGGGGGGGCAGTGAATGGGATTCCAGCCCTTAACCCTTGCTGTCTGCTCACAGCTCGCCATTGCCATGGAGCGTGTCTAAGTTTTATTTGCTGGCCATGGCGAATGCATCTGCCTGCCCCCGCAAGGCTGCTTAATTGAAACAAACACACAACCCACAAACACACACACACACACACACATCCACGCACATAGAGCACATGTGTGGAACCAATCGCATTTGGCTTCGCACCAGTTGAGTGAATCTTTGAATTGCCTCTGAGCTGCGGGGGAAAGACGGACGCCAGAAAGAGGCATTTGTGTTGCCAACCTGTAGAAGCTGTAGCTGTACAGTAATAATACAAATTGAACACTGCAAGTTTGTTGTATAATTTGTATTCAATTACCCAAAATCTTTCTTGTTATTACGAAATCGTACGGGTTCTTTCGATGCACATTCGATTTGAGGTCGATTTACCAAAGCAAAAACAACTCTCACTCTCCACGCAGCTGTGCCTTGTGTGGCATGCGGCGTAAACATTCATCTTGCACAGCTAACATTTGCTTTGAATGCTTAATTTAATTAAGAGTCTGAATGGAAAATTGAATTGGTTGGCTCAGTAGCCAATGCGTTGAAGGCCAACAGTGTTTCAGTTAACAACGTTTACCAATCCGAAAGCATCCCCTCCCACCTCCTCCCTTTTGAGACTCCGCCCCTCGTCCAGTGATCCAGTGATCCACCGCATTTGTCTTATTTCCTGCACAAGTTACCGTTGCAAAATTTCACTAAGCCCGAAACCTGAGCCACACTGCAACACACAGCCACACTGCAGCCCAACCCAACCCAACCCAACCCAATCCAACAGAAGCAACGCAAATATAACACACTCATTTGGCGACTGCTAAAAAATGAAAGAGCAAAAAGTTTAGTGCAAAAATTGCGCTCCCCGTTGTTGTTTTAGTTGATGTTTTTGTTGCAAAATGGTTTGCACTTAAAGTTCGTTGTGTTCGCTGAGTCGGTGAAGCGGAAAGGTGGTTTCAACCGATTGGTAGTTGAAAGGGGGGTCACCGACAGGGTTTACCCCTGCCAGAGGAAAGAGGGGAGATGGAGCCAACAGCAATCACGTTAACCAACTTTGACACAAAGCTCTGGCTAAAACGCTCCAGCCGAGGGGCATGCTCCAGTGTTGGTCGGGGGACTGAGGTGAGGTGTAGAACAGAACAGGTCATGGGGCAAGGTGGTGAAGTGTGGGGGTGCATAACAATGGCCGACGACGACGTGGTGAAGAAGACAAAGTCACACGGCAAGCAAGGAATCTAATTAACAATTTTCCATTGAGTGCGCAAATTACGACGAACACCCAAACGACGGCAACACCAGACAGCTTCGAAGAGGACACAGTCGTCGTATGACGTGTTGTGGCAGCATCGGGGGGCTGGGGCAACTGAAGGGTGCCGCTTCTAAAACTGGGTGGCTGTGTGCAGTAGCAATTAGGGAACAGGCGCTCAGAATGACGTCAGACAACCAATTTAATATATATATATATATAAATATTTCTATATTTTTTTTTTTTGGCACGCATCTCGGAACATCTACGGAAATTTAAAGTAAAGAAATTTAGATTTTGTTCATAAGCTCATTTCAAATCGGGATTATCATCAGTGTATACATAAATGATGAATATATATCATCTCACACATATATATTTGCTTACAAAATCGCTCGATTTAGGTATTATAGTTTCTAAAACAGAATCGAAATCAGAATCAAATTTTCTTTAAATCCTAAATATCGGAACTGATATTATTGATCCTGAACTGATAAATTATGGCAATCTTAGTCACGACAAAGATAACTGACACTCGCAGACCTTAGTCCACCTGCTTCATGTCATTATAACTGTAAGAAACCCACAAAGCTATATCAAACTTTCTCACCTAATTTTTCAAAAAAATTAAGATCCCTTTACTTAACCGAATACGGTACAAAAGCTGGAAAAAAAACACAGGAATCGTATAATTCGTATACTTTTTGAACCAAGATATGCATTAATCGAATCCGGATTACATCGGATTCCATTCTAATAAAGATGATGAGGCTACAAAATTGACACCGACACATGCCAAGGAAGTTCTAGGATTGCGCTGAGTCTGCCGTCGAAAGACGACTAAAGCCCAAAATAACTTACAACAAATGGCAACAACATAAAATAATAGAGTTTTTCTAGCAACCTACAAAGCGACGATGACGAGATATAATCCAATCCCAAAATCACCAAATGTAACGATTCCAAATAGTATTGGAATTGATTAAATATTATATTTAAATTTTGAAAAAATAATATATGTGCAAGACTAATAAATCAAAAAATATGGTTAGAGTTTTTCGAAAACCGGAAACATAACCACAATTTGTGGAATAGCTTCATATTTGGTTGCATTTACCGATGTGGCAGTTAACACGACGTTTACCAGGGACCTGGGCCCAGTGTTAATCGAGGGCTACCTGTACAAGCGTTTCGTTTAGCACTGCCTTTCATCGTACTTGTTTTAGCCAACCCTCCGTTTTTTGTGTTGCTTTTGTGCTTTTTTGGTGTTTTCGTTTTTTGATTTCTCAAGCAAATAATTCAATTTAATTTCTAATTAGTACAAAAAGAAAGCTAGCAAAACGTCAACAAATGCAAATGCGAACACAGACTGAGAGAGTGAGATGGACAAAGTGACTTTGGCAGCAGCCACACACAAACACACACGCACACACAAGCTCACACACACACCCACACACACACACTCACACACACACTCACAAACACTTGCACAAAAACGCAGCCACTTTGACGCTAATGCAAATTGCGATTCCCCCCGAAACGGGTCTGAATATGTTGACGACTGCTCTGCCACTTTCGCAGTCGCAGTCGCAGTCGCAGTCGCAGTCGACGCTGCTGCTACTGCTGATGCTGATGCTGGCGACGCAACCCACTTTATTAGCGTATTTTGCCATGCAACTGTTTATGCGGCACACACATACACACACACACACACACACACAGTCTCACTCACACATATAGGATGTAGACTCACACATGAGCCACGAATTAGTCATTTTGTTGGTTACTTGATGCATGTCTCTTCTACGCCTCCTCCCTCCTCATGCAGCCAGCACTGACAATAAACGCACACACACACACACGCACACGCACACACACACACACGCACACGCACACACACACGCACACACACACGAAGACTTTGTGAAGCCGGAACAAAAATGGCGCTCGAGCAGGGACACCGCATCAGCATCAGCAACAGCATCCAAAGGCGCCCGAGCTGGAAGCGAGCAGTCAACGTTGGGCGACATTTTTTATGCGCTTTTGAGCAAATTAGATTTCCTAATTAAATTTTCTAGTGAAATGCGCATAAATTTCATAAAATTCACTTCGTCCTCCGCCCTAACGTCCAATCCCCCCCTCTCTGCTCTCCAGCCTCTCCTGCCTCTCATTTTCTCTCCTATCCGCAACTCACTCACTTTCAGTGTTGTCGCCTTTCATTTGCTGCGACATTTTTCGCTCTGGAATTTTCGTATCGTCGTCTGCTTAAAGTAATTAACTAAGAAAATTTTAATTGCTAATATGTTGTGATGCATGTGCGTGTGTGTGTGTGTGTGTGTGTGTGTGTGTGTGCGTATGTGAGTGTGTCTCTGTATATGTTAGTGTGCATGTTGGCATGTACTCTGTTTGAGCGCGTGTGTGTGTGTGTGGCATTGGCCACCCTCGACTTTTATGTTGGCAAAACTTTCAATAATAAAGCTGTGTGTTCTGTGTGTGTGCTGTGTGTGTGTGTATGTGTGTGTGTGTGTGTGTCCGTGTTTCCTATGTGTCCACGTATGCGTGAGCTCATTAAAAGTGCGCTGGCGCAAGTGGCAACCTACAAAAACAAAATTAATGTTGCCTACTTTTGTGCGCGCAGAATTAACTAATTTCGCACATTTGCTCATCACCATAATTGTATAATTAGATTTATCCAACACATAAACACAGTGTTGATTAGCGTCAAGCTATCACATAATATTTCTAGCACCAGTTCAACCTCAATTGAATTCAAATTGAACTCAACATATAGCCGAATATGGAATTTAATTAGAGAACAGATTATATTAATGATGATCGTTATCAGTAAATTGAGGTTGGATATGAATAGAATGTTTGCCGGTTATGCAAGATTAAATGCCTAACGTAATTTGAGCATTTATTACTTTACTTACTTAACGAGCACTCAGATATGAAAACTAATTGGCTTAAAAAGTTTAAAATTTAATTGAACCTTCTGCGTATATGCATAATTGAACGTATACAATTTAATACTGTTATTGTCTTTGGGTTATTTGGTAAATTGCCTTTGCCGCATTTCGATTGTAATTCAAGACGGCCAAAATCGCATTCATTACACGATTCCACAAACAAAATGCGACTCTTTTTTTACGCATATTTAGTGGAAAATATGCGTCGACTTGCTCTGGCCTTCCCCAACTGAATAAAGCCAAACAAAACAAGTAAGAATGCTGCATTCGAGTGAGCTCGACTACGGTATACCCTACGGCTTATATATATTAAATATATTCTAGTTGTATTTCCAAATTCACCTTTAAAAACCCTACCTTTAATTATGCATATGCTGATAGTACTGATATAGTAATGAGATTGCGTGTTCGATTATGACATGGGTTTCTCTCATCCGATCGTTAATGATGATGATCAATAATATATATCAATGTATATTGTTATTATATTAATTAGCAGCCCATATATGATATGATATGAATCGATATTTGTGAAACCGGCGCAGCTATCGATAAAGTAAAGCAAACTTGATCTGGGCGGAGTGTACAACAACTTATATTCTTCATTTCGTATAGTCACTGAGATCCGCCAGACCAAGACCAAGAATATATATATATATATATATACACTTTGTGGGGTCGGAGATGCTTCCTTCTGCCTGTTACATACTTTTGCACAAAGCCATTATACACTTTTTATAAAAGTAAAGATAAGTAAGAAGAGCAACAACAATAGATGAGAAGGATACACGTCAGCGCTTCACTTGAACAACTCGACAGCCACAGCCACAGCGACAGCGACAGCGACAACAACAGCGAAAATAAAATATATTTATGCTTCTACTTAATTTTCATATCGAATTTCAATGCGAATTGGTTTGGTGGACTGGCACATGAGTATGCGGCATGTCTGCTGCTGCTGCTGCTGCTGCTTCTGCTTCTTCTTTTTGTTGTTGTTCTGTTGTTGTTCCTCTTGTTTTTGTACTTTCCCAAAAACTGTGAGTACCGCTGACAAAACGATGCCCTCTCTCTCTCTCTCTCTCTCTCTCTCTCTCTATCTCTGTCTCCGTTTGCTATGCACACTCCTGGGATCCGTGGATTTCGCTGTATTTCGCTTTGCTGTTCGAAAATTAGTTTTCCGGGTGCTTCAGTCTTCGATTTGCCTATTGAAAGGCAGCTTCATTTTGCTTTGCCGGCTTCAGCCAAGTGGCGTTTTTGTTTTTTTTTCAGCGCTGATCAGCGACGAGAGACGAGATTCGATCCTCCTCCTTGTGCCTGTGAGCACTTGGCGCTGGCAAACAACTAAAAAAAAAAAACAACATTAACAGCCACCTCCATGCGGGTCTGTCAACGCTCATCATTATTGCCGCCGTCATCGGCGTCCCATCCTCATCGGAATCCTCAAACACTCGGCAGCCGCTTTCACTTTCCCCCATTTGAGCGGGTCATGATAATGTCAAGTGGAGTTTTCCTTGAAAGAGCAGAGAGAAGAAGAAAAAAAAAGGAAGTGAGAAACTAGATACAATTATTAAATATTTAAAATAACAGACAACCCCAGCTGATTGCCAGACCAGCCAGTGGAAAGAACAACAAAAGAGCAACATGAACAACAACAAACCAAATATAACACAGAACCACTTAAAGTCGCGCTTCAGCGCCGACTACAACTTGACATGTGCTTGATTCGGTTGAGCATTGGGGCTAGGTGGCTCTGGGGTAGGGGTGGGGGTGGGTGTGGGGGAGGGGGAGGCAGTGTGGCAAGGTTTTCATTGTGTAGGTCATGGGAGCACCGTTGAAAATGCTGCGAACCGATTTTGATAAGGAAGTGGCGACAGAGAGAGAGAGAGAGAGAGAGAGAGAGAGAGAGAGAGAGAGTGAGAGAGAGAGATGAAAACTGCTTGTTTCCAGTCGGTTAAAACTGAAATTGAATTCTAGTTGAAGTTGAAGTTGAACAGCACAAAAACTTGAATCGAAAATGATATTATACCTTGTACCAGTCATACACTGTATTCGAGATTATTATCGGAGCAGTACATTGTACATATGGCGCACATTGACTTTAAATTGGTTGTAAAAGTGAAGTGACCACAAGTTAAATTGAAAGCGGCTGCAGTAACTATTTAGTTGGGCATGTGTTGGCTAAATTAAAAGCGTAATTAGTCTGTGCGTAATCAGATACATTGAAGTATTGCGACACTGACAGTTTTACAAATAAAATTGAATTTTAACACGGCACAATTTGCGTTGATTGATTTAATTAACCCTCTCAGTAAATGTTGCTAAATGTATTTTAATGTTCGAATCTCCGGTTTCATTCTTACGTTATTCGTTTTCTATGCGTTTCGTTGTTGTTTTCTAAAAAATACCATTCACAAATCGACTCTTACATCTACATATTAAAACTTATTTGTATGGGATCGAATGTATCTATATACATATACATGTAAATAATATGTATATATATATACTAAATAAATAATAAATAAATAAATCATTTATGTTTATACCCTGAACCCATTCAAAATGGGCAAAAGGTGTGTAATTGGTAAAAGAATATAACAAACAGAAGAAAGCATCTCCGACTCCATAAATTATATACACATATTCTTGTGCGTCTGTATAAACTCGGGGATCTCAGAGACTATAAGAAGCAGAGACTTTAAATTGGGAATTTAAGTTCTCGTATAACCCACGCATATAAAGATTATTTCGTTTATATTATATTATTATATCGATTTAAATCGATTTCCGATAGCCATAAAATTCTTTTTAAATGCAAGAGCCCAAATCTAAAATATACTGTAGCACTTTTTCCATCTATACTAATTTGTTATTTATTTAATTTATTTTTACTTATAACATTTTCAGAAATACAGATACAAGATACATTCTATTTATTTATTTGCAGGCTCATTGGCTGCCAAGGACTTTGGCATGGATGGTTTGAACGGATTTGGTGTTGGCGCTGGTGTTAGCCCAAACAGCAAGAAGAAGAAAAAGAAGCGTCGCCACAGCCGCACAATCTTTACAAGCTATCAGCTGGAGAAGCTGGAGGAAGCCTTCAAGGAGGCGCATTATCCCGATGTCTATGCTCGCGAGATGCTGTCACTGAAAACGGAACTGCCCGAGGATCGCATACAGGTGAGTCACACACTGAATGGAGAGCATACAGATGAATGTATGTGTGCACAAATGAATGTTGAATGAGGCATGCGGCATCAGTATGGGGTAATTGGATATTATGCCCATTGTTCTCGTCAGTGCCGGCAAACGGATTGCTCTGCGGATCTATCCTTAATGAATTAACAAACTAATTACATCCGCCTTTCAGTTTCTTCGGAAGGTGTTACCTGTTGGCAAAACAGAACAACAACGTCAGCAACCAAAACACATACGAAACCAGACGACGACAACGATTTTGTTGAGCATGACGGGAAAGGGGTGTAGTTTTGAAGGGGAGGGGAAGTTAGGCATATGGAATTTGCATTTCCTTTCTGTCTCATTGTCTTTGTTTGGATTTCTGTGCGCTGATTTTTCACACCTTCATTGTGTATGCAGGCACATCATCATCATTGTTATTATCAGTCCTTGTCCTTCTTAATCTTTGCGTCTCAGTTGCTGCATTCCCAATAAGCAATTCAACTCAGGAGCAGCTCAAGTGCAGCTCCATCAGCCGCTCAGAATAACTGCATGCGTTGAGTCCTGTCCCTGCAAGAGTTCCTTGTGCAACACTTAATGGGCCAAGCGTTGGTCCACAGCCACGTCAGCGTGCTGGCTTTTTGGGAGAAAGGGGAAGAACGGAGGATTGCGGTGGGGCTACAGGCGAAAAAAATCAGCCACGTTTGCGAATTTATAATTAAGCATTTTAATGGCCGTTATTGTTCTAGCCAAATGTCAGCAGCAGCAGTGCGAGTGAAACAGAGCACACCACCGGGTGAGAGAAAAAGGGAGAGTGTAATTGCAAATGTGTGTATGTGTGTGTGTGTGTGTGTGTGTGTGTGTGCTTTTATCGAGTGAACTTGAACGCCAACAAATTACCACCCTTAAAAAGCTCACAAATTTCATGCGCTCTCTCACTCTCTCGCTGTGTTTGATTAGCAGAAGAAATTATCAAAAAAAAAAAAAAAAAAAACTGTGTGATTATGACGCGGTTACTGCAGCCCCTTGCCCCTCCCACTCCGTCAGCCACAGTACGCCTGTATGCCCAAATAAATTTGCCCTTTTACCCGCATTGAATGCGCATATCTCTCTCTCTCTCTCTCTCGCTCACTCTCTCGCACTCGACCATAGGCCACAGGAGGAGTAGTGAGGTGAACGCGAAGAGAGCGGAGACTGGGACGGGCTACAGATGTTACGTCCTCGTTCTCATTGTCCTCTCAACTCATGCTAATGGCTGGGAGGTGACTCAAGTGCCCAGGCACTTAGCTCAAGCTAAGCTGACGACTTGACTTGGGGCACAGAAACTGGAGACTGCGACTGGCTGAGATTACGGCATCGAAAGACATTGCTTTGTTTGTGCCGGAATTAAAAAAAAAAAAAAAACGAAAAGAAAAGAAAAGAAGCCAACTAATCGATAACTGACAAATTAAAGCACTTTTTATGGCTACTTATTTAGATGTTTCATCTTATTTGTATTATCCGAAACATATTACATAAATACTATAGTAATTAATTGCTGCCAGAGACTAACAAGATTTACAGCTGAATGCTAAGCACTAAATGCAAGCAAATATCTATTAGTAATTATAGCATATCCATCGATTAGCACAGTTGCAGATGTGCCCAGCTGAAGTGCTGCCAAATGTTAACTCCCCTAATAGGTTATTCAATCTGCATTGATTGGTTACTCCATTGAAAATACATAATTATAAGTATCGATTTAGAATTCCTATTTAGTTGCACACTGTAAACATTATTAACTTACTAACCAATACCAAATCCTTTGCGGCAACACCACTCAGCATTGCGATCACCCCTTGCTTGTTCTTATTGTCATCAGTTCATAAGGCACCTACCACCTAAGCCACCCCCCCTCCCCGCCCCGCTACCCTCCTCTCCACAGTACACTGCTAAGAGTTCTTTGCTAATACTCACTTAGCCCATAGTTTCAACGATGGCATCTACAACACCCTCAACTTCTGGTTGGAAATTGAAATTCGAGTGTGTGAAATTTTCCAATTATAGACTTTGGAGTAGCATATACGCACACACACACATACACACACACACACACACACACACACACACACACACACATACACACACATACACACATACATCCACTCACACTAACGCATGTGTGTATGAGTGGGCACTTTGAAGGAGTTGTGCTGTTGGCTTGCTTGGGGACACATGAAGCGTTGCTAAAAGCGAGTCCAATTAGTGGCATTACAACTAACACTTCAATTCTGGCCCAGAGTCGAGTCGAATGCCTTATTCTCTCCCTCTCCCTCTCCCTCTCCCTCTCTCGCTCTCTCTCTCTCTCTCTCTCTGTCTATCTTCATTTCTCTCTCTCTCTCTCTATCAGTCGGTCTTACGCACTTGCCTGCTCTCTCACTTACTTGGCAATAACGGCAATAGTCATCAGCAGCAGCAACAACAACAACAACAACAACTGAGGCAATGGCGCCAAA
Source organism: Drosophila anomalipes (assembly GCA_035041615.1). Classification (NCBI taxonomy): domain Eukaryota; kingdom Metazoa; phylum Arthropoda; class Insecta; order Diptera; family Drosophilidae; genus Drosophila; species Drosophila anomalipes. The sequence continues at coordinate 4,422,372 of JAWNKZ010000254.1, forward strand.
GTACGGCCATTTTGTGTGTAACTGTTGTTAGGATGTGAAGGAGGCGAGGTGGTGTTATTGGGGGTTGACATGGTGGGGCTAAGGGTGGGAAGGGATGGGACTGAACCTGATGGTTATGGGCAATGCTGCTTGGCGTAAATTTGCATTTAACGTTGTTTGCGGTGCCCGCAAATAGTCAACGACTGTCTATCTATATATGTGTGTATATGTATGTTTGTATGTGCATGTGTGTGTGTGTGTGTGTGTGTGTGTGTGTGTGTGTGTGTGTGTGTGTGTGTGTGTGTAAAGCTAGTGTTGCTTACAGGCATGTGGGTGTTGCGTCTACGCATCCAAACTAACGCTTAGAAAGCCACAAAATACTCTAAAGACCAAACGACCGCAACGCAGCAGAGGAGTAAACTACGACCCTAAACACACACACACACACAGCAAACTGCCTGCAAATGTCATGCAAAATAACGGCACTATTTGTATGTGTGTGTGTGTCAGTGTGCACATGTGTTTGTGTGTGAATTTTCACAAAAAAGCTTTTGAAATTGACTTGATGGCAATGAAGGAGCCCGAAAAACTAACAACAACAGCCACACACAGGCACACACAGCCAACTCAGCAGGAACAGAAACATACACACACATACACACACACACACAAACACACACACAGACAGAAAAGCTTGCTTGCCTGTCGCATGTGGTGCATATTTTCAGGCACTTAAGCTATTTGCCTGAAATGTGCACAACAACAAACAGGCACACACACTTACACATAGGCAGACAGACAGACAGACAGACAGACAGACACACAGACACACACACACACACAGACACACACTGAATTATCATGTGCAGATGCAGCTTACACGCCTCCATCGCCAACAAACAAAAACTTAATACGCCCAACAGCCACCCACATTTGCAGTTCAACCCAAAAAAAGCACTCGGTATTGATTTTAATTGAAAAATTGTTAATTTTCCATGCCAGTGGCAGCAGCAGTTGAAGCAGCAGCAGAAGGCGACAGCAGCCACGCCCCTACCTAGCACACACACACACACACACACTATATATATATATATATATATATATATATATATGGCGGTAACACAGCTCTTCAACCTTTTGCCAAGTGAACTTTTTGTATACTGCCAATTTTACAACTGCGAGCGCGCGTATGTGTGTGTGTGTGTGTGTGTGTGTGTGTATGTGTATGTATATGTGTATGTGTGTGTGTGTTAGTTAGTATGATGTTGTTGCTGCTGCTGCCGCTGCTGCTGCTGCTGTGTTCTGTGGCTGGGTAATTACACAATTGTGTGTGAATAATTTCCAACCCCGCAGCGTAGACCAAAACTCTTGGCGAAATATTCATTTGCCTCGGATTTTGGTCTTTTGAAACTGAGTTTCAACATTAAATTTTCATCGAGTGGAAATTCTACACACGTTAATTTTTATAGTTTAGCCTATATATACCCACATTAATATTATACATATAAGACCCGGAGTAGTAAATTAAAATGCTTAAGATAAATGTAATTCGAAGGCTTTTAAATGTATTTCATAAATGCTTCAAATTTAAAAAAAAATTTTACCAGCATTATGTCAAACCGATAAAATATAAATATAAGATGGATGGTAAAGATTTTGATGCTAGAATTTCTTTATAAACCATTTGTTTATTTATATTGTCGTTGTCATAAATTTATTGCTTAATAATAGAATAGAGAATAATTTTTTAGTATTATTTTATTTTAAGAAAAACCCTTTTTGAAATTCAGAATAGATTAGCGAGCTCGAATTGCGAGAAAACGATCTCGGATCTCTTAAATCAGAGAAGAGAATAGGAACCCTGGTTATTAGAAATATAACTTCTGGATAATACAGTGTGTTACCTTTGGCACCAAAAGTTTGGTGAATTTTTAAAATTTATGACGATTTTTCTTGAGTGTAAAACTGCTCAGCTGTAGCCTCTCAGCCACAGCAGCAGATTAAGCACATTGCAATTGGCAGACTGATCTTCAAATTGGCATTGGGGGGAGGGGGTTTGGGGGGTGGGAAACAATTTGAATACCTTTTCGAGTAGGCATTCTCAGGCATATCCAGTCAGCCAGTCGGTCAGTCAGTCGGTCAGGTGGAGCGTCAGTCGTGTTCTTCTGAAAGTCTGTGGCCGTTCAACTAATTTCAATGCGCTACTAAAGCCAGCCTACAAGTTCTACGAAACTAATTTACTCAAGTGCCGACGCGTCGTGGGGCAGACCAATCGGCAACAACAACAACAATGATGCACTCGACAATGGCTGCTTGGAGGCTGAATGGAGCTTTAGTTGGTCTCTCTCTCGAAAAAAAAAAATAAAATACGAGAAACAGAAATAAAAAAATGAAATGTGCAATCGTCATTGGAGTTTTGGAGTAGCTGCGACCCGATTGGCAGCTTCGAAACGCGCTGGCCATGGGAACCAATCCTTAACTGCATCCAAGCGTTCGTTTGGTGCAACCAACTGGGTTGGGCACCAGCCACCAGACTTGTGGCAGACATGTCGACTCGCCGATGCTGCCACTTGACGCAATGCCGTCTGCTGCGATCGGCCGCCGGCGATCATGTTACTCTCCTGCCTCCCTGCCTCACTTTAGCTCTCTTATTCTCTCTCTCTCTCTCTCTCTCTCTCTCTCTCGTCTCTCTCGTCTCTCAGTCAATCAGCTTGTCAACGCTTTTGGGCATTTTCTCATGCATTCGCCCGATGGATCTTTGATTCTGATAATCATGATCATGATGATCGTCGGACTTCTTCATTTTGTTGCTTACGGCTCGGCGACTCGAGTACCAATTCGTTTAAAATGGTATCAGTTCTAAGAAAAATATTATTTTTTTATAATTTCTCGAGTGCGTTAATCTGTTGAAGAGTTGCTTGAGTGAGTGGCTCGACCCGGGGCCCTTGCAGTCGATCGTCTTCGCCTCGTCTTCGCCTCGTCTTCGCCTCGTCTTCGCCTTCGTCTTGTGTTCGGTTTCGGTTGTGCATAATCACGACACCGACGCGGACCTCACACTCCTTTTTTTTTTTTTTTTTTTTTTGTTTGATAGCTTTGAGTGAAAACAGACGGGAGAGCCTCGCTGCCGTTGCAGAGGTGTAGAAGTAGAAGAATACATACCCCTTTCCCCCTCCCTCCCCCCATTACCCCATAACTACCCACACTACCATCTCCCCTCGCTTATTGTGGCTGGTGTTGTTGTTGGTGTTGTTGGTGTTGTTGGTGTTGACGTGCCCCGCCGAACCAAAATGAAACGTCAATTTCAAGCGTTTTTCCTGGTAATAATTAGTAGCTGAGGTGGGCATTTAAATACTTGGCGGTTGCCATCATCGTCTTCCATTTTTATTTTCATTTTCATTTTTTTCGTTTCTTCCAGCTCGTTTTTTATTTCTTATATATATTCTGCGTATTTTTGTATAAAAATACGCGCACAACAGCCAAATAATGCATATAATTGCATTTTTAAGTAGTTGCTGCTGCTGCTGCTGCTGCCTGGCGTATTGTGTTACCTACGCATCCCCTTCCTCTTTCTCTCTCCCCCAGCACCTCTCCCTCTCCCTCTCTCTCTCGCTCTCGCTCTCGCTCTGTCTTACTTGCTCGGTGGATGTCAACCCTGCGTGTTAATAGACCTCGCATGGAGCTGAGGCAAGCTGTAGGTATAAGTGGTTTTTAATTTTCTATACTTAAAATTCTGGGAAAAAATGCAACGGAAATGCGACAGCAAGTGGGTGGCTCCGAGTCCAATTGAATAGCAACTCGGACTGGAACTGGAACTGGAACTGTAAATATAACCGAAGGTTGTAAATTGCACATTAGATTGCTAATGTGCACCAGCCAATCAATATATCAGTTTTATTGTCATCTTTTTGATTCGATTTTATTTCGCACTACACCAGCGAAACTCTTCTTATTTTTTTGTTGTTATTGTTTGTTAAATTCTACGTAAAATGTATTAAAAAATAATATAAAGATTACCCTTGCCTCACCATCAATCGATTTGCTGAGATATGGACGTTGTAGTACTTTACACAAGTTTGGTCAGCTATATACCAGCTATAACCATACGTAACTTAACTGTATAAAAAACGAATGTTCTCCTAATGAGAGGCAGAAATCATTTGGATCAGCTATCAATATTTGCATATAGAAGCTGGTGCATGAGCTCGTTAAGCCTCATAATATCCTCTAATAACCAACAACAACAACAACGAAATAAAAAAACAATAACAGCAACAACAAAAAAATACCAGTGGATTGGGTGTTGTTCTGGTCTGGGCACACATGTAAAAGTCAATGGCAACAATGTGTGGCACTGTGGTTTGACTAAGCTGCAGGGTTGAGTTTGGGTTTAGGTATGGGTTTTTTTTGGGTTTATGTTTGTGTTTGGATGGGCTTTCGAGCGTTTTGGGTATCACTGCTAAGGGTTGCAACTGCTTGGGGAAGTGTGTAACAAGTTACTGCCATTCACTGATGAGTCCGCTAATGCTCATAACGATGTTGCGAATGATGATCATAATGATGACGATGACACGTGTAAGTGCAGCAACATTGTCGCAATTATCCGACTGTTAGCGGCGACAACAACGCTCCGTGTAGAGTTGGGCGACGGCTAGAGAGAATAGAGTACAGAGCAGGGTAGTAGAGACAGATTGGAGAGGGTTGGGCTCGGCTGTTGTCCGGCTGTTTGTTGCTGGTTATTATTAATTTGCTGCGTTTTGTTTGTTGTTTATTTCAAGAAGGGAAGTGCCAGTCGCAATTGCCACCCACAGCGCGAAAACGTGACCTTAGCCTCGTTTTGATGCCAGCGCTTACCAGCCTCAAAGATAATGATTTTTGCGCAGCAACAAAAAACAAAAAAAAACAAAATCATGTAAAAGGAAAGTAACCAACGATTCCAGAAAATCCAAAGCCGAGAAATCCATAAGCAGCCCATAGAACCCACGCCAGAGGCGCTCGACACGCACGAAATTTATCCATTCCCCTCGTTTCAGTGTTCGATGTTGCTGTTGTTGTTGTTGTTGCCTTTTCAGGTTGTTCATTGTTGTTGTTGTTGTTGTTTATGTTGCGGTTGCTGTTGCTGCTGCTGCTGCTGCTGTAGACTTATTAGCGCAAAACGAGCACAGCGCGCAGACTCATTTAGATCTCATCAGCCAAATTTATCATCTCCAAATATTTCGGCCGCTTTGGTTTTACTGGATTTTTTTATATTTTAATTTTTTATTTTTTTTTCTTGTGAGTTGTTGCTACTTTTTTGGTGCTTTGAAGTGGGAAAGTAGCTTGTTAAACACTTAACGCTTCAGCTGATGGCACAAATGGATTTCGTACGGGCTGAACAGTTTAGTGGGGCGGGGCGGAGCGGGGGTGTCGGCGTCATTGGCCATTGGAGTGTACTTAGCCGACGCATATGCATTCATGTGGAAATTGCTGTCGGAATTGTTATCAATTACAATTGGGGCAGCAATCGAACGATAATTAGGCAAGCAAGACGAATAGTCCAATGTCGAATGTATAAAGTATTTTAAGGTATACGCGAGATTAAATTCAATTTTTGTAAGAAATTTTATTTATTTAATACCGAATAATATGACAGAAAAACGACACAGATAAATTCAAAAAGTGAAAAATAAATTTAAATAAAATTAAACATAAAATTCAATATTTAAAAGTACATTAAAAATATAAGAAAAATTTTTAAGAATTCTGCGGGTATTTTAATTAGACCGAAAATAAAAAATTGTTACTAGTAATTAAGATGCCCATCTTCAAAATTATTAATTATACTAAAATTTCAAACTTAACATCATTCGATAAAATACAAATACTGTAATAAATTCATATTTTAGACAGCATATAAACGAAAAATGATCATCAAACTTACTTTAAAAGGTCGAAATATTTTTCCAACGAAGACTTCGAAAGTAATTCAAAATAAATTTTAAAATATGTCAAATAAAAAAAAACATATTTTCTATTATTAAAATAGGTGACAAAATAAAAAATATTAAATATATTTAAGCAAATATTTGTCGACCAGCTGGTTAAATACAGCCATAGGGTATATATATATTTTGTAATTTTCACCGATCGCACTAAAAGTCACTTTAGCTATAAATATTTTTTCCTTCGAAGCCCATAGTTATAAGTTAAAACTCATCAAACAATTAGAGCAGTCGCTAACAAGCTGCACTCTAAGCATGTGCGAAGAGCTGTCATCATCATCATCATCGTTCACATCATCATGATGATGATCATCATTCACATCATTGTCATAATCAGCGTTTGTCCGATCGATCGATCGAATCATTCGAAGCCAGCCGGCAAAGAGAAAGAGGGCAATCAATTGGGCCGCCTGTCTGAATGAGGCCTATTATCGAATTTTGAAAAGCGTAATTATCGCATGACAAATCAAACGGTAGATGTGTATACACTTTATTTACTCAATAAATATTATCGTTAAATCGCCGACTGATCTTCGAGATGCTTGGGAAACTCAAGCAACTCAAGTCCAACCAAAAGCCAAAACCAATTTTCAACACCCACAAAACAACACTTCCACACATACGCACACAAATTGTTGTTATTATTACACATTTGATTGGGGCATCGCGAGTGTGAGAAGATGCTGGCAAAGTGTTTAGACACCGAAAATTAGTCATTCGAAATTTTGAAAGCCACCTAGCTGAATAGATTTCCTGTGCCGCAATCCAATTAACCAATTGAAATGTGGTGGAGCTCAATCAATGCATCTCTCTTCACATCTTGGAGAGGTATCTCAATTTTTGAGACTTACAATTAGGCAAAGACCCCAGCCAAAGAGGCGGAACTCTGTTTAAATACTTAATTTGCATGTGCTTTAATCCATCTATATATGTATATATGTATGTATGTATTGAAAGCCAAAAGTTTTTAGTTTAAGTTTAAGTTTAAGTTTTTAGTTCGGCTCGTGTTGTTAGCAAATAGGAATCAGAAAACTTATCACAAGCCTAATAACATAAATACAACAAATTCAGCTTTTGCTACTGAGATTGTAGATTTTCTTCGTAAATCTTAAGTTGTTATACAGATAAGATTATAGATGTATATTTATCAGTTGTTACATCGACTATCTGCTGATAGAGTTACAAGTTTGGGCTACGCCTACTTCTGAAATTTATATTTTGGATCACACCAAAATCCAACAATATTCGTTTCTAGTTTCCAACTCTTTTTCTCTAAGAAAAGGAGCTTTTACTCAATTCTTCTCGTATTTCTCGTTGCCCAGTGTCTGTCCTTACTTTTCTTTATCATGCACATAGTTGCTAGGCTCGCTCTCCCATTCATCGCAGTTGAGAGGATCAGCGCTACTCAGCGAACTCTTAACTATTTAAATGCCAAGTACATATGTATATATATATATATATATATATATATGTGTGTGTATATATAGTGTGTTAGCATGTACCTGACACTTGGACCCTCAGGTACGATGAGTTTGTTGTCGGCTCTCAAGTGGCTGCTGTTTCGATTGTCGCCTTGCCAGTTTTGCTCCCACAGCACCCCATCCGCCTGTTAGCGATTTGCTTTGAAAATTAAATATAACTCATTATCGCAATCAAGAAATCCTTTTCTTTTTTTTTTTTCTTCATCTCTGTCTCTCTTTGTCTCGGTCTCTCTTCTGCTTCTTCATTGTGAGACACTTGACAACAGCAACAACATCATGCAACATTTTGTTTGCCTTGCACTGTGTCGGGATTTTCGCTGCTGCTGTTGTTGTTGTTGTTGTTTTTGTTGTTGTACTTGTTGCCTGTGTTGCACACCAATTTTCTACTCAAAACTTATGACAGCCAATTCGAGAGAACGAACGAAAATTATACAGACACTCGGCGGCTGCTCATCGCCTGGGCGGAGGGGTCCACAGGGGGATGTGCTACACACATAGCTGCTGTTAGCTGCAATGCGATGGATGGGGGAGGGAGGGAACGGGGATAGTAGGCAGTTGGTTGCATGACTTAACAGTTTTTGTTTTTCTCTCAATGTGAATGCATTTTGCTGTTGTTGTTGTTGTTCCGTCTACAAGTCCAACTCCAACTTCAGTTCCAGTTCCATATATTTTCAGTTGCCCCTCGGCTCTCGGCCGCCCGGGTGCCGCTTGTTGAAATCAACATCAAACCTTTAATTTGATGATTCTGCAAATAATTCGTCGGATTCAGAGTCGTTGACGTTTTGGGCCGCTAACCGCCCCCCTTTAGCACGCCCCCTGCCGGCCCCGAGACGAAGCACGCTGAATCTTTGACTTTATATAGAGTACGAGTACGACTAGTATATGTATATTTATATACGTTTATATATATATATATATATATATATTTATATATATATATATGTATGGGTATGTGTGTACATATGTGTGGATGAGTCGCAGCTTGTTGATTTTTCCAGTTGCCGTCGCTGCAGTCGAGGCGTGAAAATATAATAACACCTTTTTAATTGTATTTTGAAAACCCCTTCACTTACCCCCGTAGCCCCAATTGCCACCCCGCAGCCTCCACGCCTTGGTGGTGAGCCACCTGTCGCAAGCCCTGTCAGCTATTGCGAATACAAAAAAAGTGAAAGGCTGGTGCAAATTAACCAACATTTGAAATAGTCGCTTAATTGGACTTATCATCGGGGCAATTCACGATCGCATTCACAATTGTTACTACTGCTCGTTATATTGTGACTCAGAGCGAGCTGTTGAGAGTCAGTGAACCACCCGCAAGCGGCAAATCGATTGTTGCCTTTTCTTTTCCACAATTCATTCATTTGTTTTAGGTGAATCAGTTCGGGGTCGGAGGATGGCAGGGAGTTACTCATTTGTTTTTGCTGTCTCTTTGTCATTCGATCGATTTGGCCCCTGAGTTGCCACCAAGTTGAATGCACTCTTGAGTCCACCTTATATGGTGTTCGATTCTGTAGCCATTTATAGCGACCCTCTTCATTAGATACATATATATGTATTTATAGCTCTCCTATCTGTGGTTAATTGGAATATGTTTGCGAATTATGCGAATAGTATATCGCAGTCATATTAGTTTTTAAGTTTATACACCACACGAGTTTTGTATAAATGTAAATTAATATTCCATAAAGGGATAGCATTTCTGAAAAGTACTTTTCCTTTGAGTTTCCGTTTTACTTATAAATAAATACATAACTATTAAGAGTGTAAATGTGAAAACGGCATTTGTTTTTAGCTTAATGTAAATTATATTATTGTAATAATTTGATTTAATTGCACACTATGATTCAAACAAAATCTATGCTTCAAACTTAATAAAATGGAAATGGGAGCATTTAAACTAGTGCTAATGAGATGCAAGAGAAGTAAGAGAAAATGAAAACTTTAAGCCAAATTAGTAAATACAATAAATAAATACAAGAATATCATATATATAAAGTGTCATATGAGCAAATATGAATTTAAGGGCAAAACGTAAAGCCTTTGAAATGGGAGAGACAAACTAAACTTGAAAATAATTAAGATGAAACAGAAAATACATACTAACGTATATATATATATATATTAACATAATTACGTACATTTAAAGTGATTACAATAAAGTAAACGGGAATTGCGAAAACTAAGTAAGTTCAACAAATATCTACATTTAAAGCATAAAATCCAACTGACAGCTGCAGCCATCACAATTCCCGTAGTTAACAACAAAATCATCATCATCATCATCATAATCATCATCATCATCATCATCATCATCATTGTTATTGTTCTTATTAACATCATTAGCAAACTGAACATTCAGCAGTTTTCAGCTACTTCTTTAGCCATTTCTGTGCAGCTGGGCGACAGCTAACGAATTTCCTTCCTTCCGCCTTGTCCAGTAAAAACTGTTGTCCATTTGTTAGAAAAACAATAACACAGCAAAATAGAACAATAACAACAAAATGTGTTTTATGCCGTTCTCGCTAAAGGGTTGCTACCTGGGCTGGTGGATAGTGGGTAGTGGATAGTGGGTAGGGCGTACTGGGTAGGGGATAGTGGATAGTGGATTGTGGATAGTGGATAACGGTGATACTATGGCTGGAAAATTAGGCGCGGCAAAATGTTATCCAATTAGAGCAAATAGTTTTCAGCTAGACGACTGTCCTGTGATTGATGGCCCAATAACAAGTTGTAAGAGGGGTGGGAGAGTGGTGGGAGAGGGTGCGGGGGGGGGGGGGGGGGGGGGGGGTTGATTTTGGTTAACTGCTACAGCGCATTGATTGATGAGGACGAGCATGAGACTGAAACTGAAACTGAGACGGAGACTGAGACTGAAAACCAGCCAGTCTTTAAACTCACGCAATTTTGCACGTTGTTAGACTAATCCACACTTTCATCTCTCTGCCTATTTATATATACATACATCTGTATGTCTGTGTGTGTGTGTGTGTGTGTGTGTGTGAGTGTATTTGTATTTGTGGATTTGTGTGTTAAGCATATTTTTCAATTATGGCCAAGCTGCGGTAAGTCCATGGCCGCATTTCATGCAGCTCCATACAATTGACATTATAAATCGCATTTCACGCTAATTTGCAACCACAAACAGCAGCTCAAAGCCAAAGACGCATTGTGGCCGGGGGAAGGGCACTTTTGAAACTGCTGATTAGTGAAAGCGAATGCGATGGAAAATCAGCCAACCAACAAAACAGTCTAAAAACCCCACCCCAAACGCAAAAGCAAAGCGAAAATATATTTTACAATTCTTGAGCGCATCCCCAGGGAGCTGTTGCCGCTACCCCCGCACTGGTTGTGGGCGGAGGGTAACACTTTAAGGCGCCAGGGGTTGGGCGAAGACCAAACAAAACACTCCACAAGATTTTGACAAAATTAATTTTATAGATTAGAAAACATTCATTTCAAGTGCTCGCCGTTGTTGTTGCTGTTGCTGTTGCTTTTGTTGTTGTTGTTGTTGTTGTTGCTGTGAGGGGGAGTTGCTGCGAGTGTGGGGCGCAATGAGCCTTGTCTACCTGCGCCCTTAATTGAAGAATTGTCAACAAATTATGGTTTCATAATGGCCACACAGCATGCAGCAGCAGTCCCAAACCGACCCGAAATCCCCACTTGCGAGTAACGCGCCAAGTTGTGCACTTCATCAACTGTTGCAACTGTTTTGGGGGGGAAGGGGGGGCGTGGCGCCACGCGGCGTCGTCTCTGACTGCGTCTGACACTTCAATTGGTTTAGTCGCGCCAAAGAAAACATTTCACGACCCAGTCAGCGACAAAATACCAAATACAAAATAAATAATCTGAACAAGGACTGACAGCACATCCTTGAAATGCATCGAAGTTTCTATACACTGCAGAGCTCGATATAAAAAAACACTTGATATCGTAACTTAACTGGAACACAGCCCCATTGTAAATTATTAGTTTAGTTGCAGCACTTAAATGATCTTGCAGCAACTGTAATTGGTGTGGTAATCTTATTAAAAGCGAATGCATTCATTGTGTTATCCCCGTAAGCAAATTAGTAAATCAATCAATCTAGTTATCAAAAATTGTAATCAAACATGATCATCTAAGGGAAATACGCATCTCATAAGTCGATTCTTGTCCCAGACAACATGACAACATGTTGCAAATAGCCAAGAACGCGAAATTTGGCAAAGTGCAAATCAGTTGAAGGACATTTTGTAAGCTGACAATTGAAGGTAGCTGCTGCGTTGCGGCAAGTCTGGGCTGATGCTAATAGGCGTGGCATGGCGTCTGGCACACACACACACACACACGCACACACACACACACACACATGCAGGCACTACACACATTTACAGACAATCGCACACGCAAATCAGACAATTTGTATCCAGCGGTGAATGTAATTGAAAAATGATTGGTTTACCATCAATGAAAATGATGATGACAACGCACTGACAACACTCATGTTGTTGTTACGCTGTTGCCGTTGCTGTTGCTGTTGTTATTGTTGTTGCTTTTGTTGCTTTTGTTGCTGTGAATCGCTGTCAGTGACACGCACCTGCAGCTGTGACTTCAACTGTTGGGTCAATCGGCCATTCAGCACTGATGAGTTGTTGATAAAAAAACACTTAATATTATCGGACACGGGATTGATGAGCATTAAGTATTTACATATACACACACACACACACACACACACACACACATATATATATGTGTGTGTAAGAATAGGTGTATTTATATAATTGCATTTAAATCAATTGTTGGCCGATTTTTCGTAAATTGTTGCAGCTTGAAAGCGAGAAGAGAAAGCGTCTACAAATCTAAATACAGCTGTCATAGCAAGTATGGGAGGAATTTGGCCATGTATTAGCCGCCATAACTTTGTCAAAACTAAACCAATTGTCAAAAGCCGACACTGTTTAATAATACTGCATATTTACCGAGGCGTAACTGACTGTTAGAGTCTTCAAATTTGGAATATTTGTTCTGTTCTTCGTATATATACACCTAAGTAATAGGATCGACTCGAAAGATGTTCCGCTTATATCAATTGCGGTATTTGTGTGTCAAGTAATTACACATAATTATAAACTATATATGTATATACATATTTTTCTAGCTAGATTTCGTATAAGCTTTCGACTATTGATGAGCACACTGCCAGTAATCACCCTCATAGCACAAGTGCGAGTATTTTTGTTAGGCTCGCACAACACTTAGCTTTGTTGGCCACATGCTTTCACAGCTGGAGACACGTTGCCAATTGTCATTACGCATTTCAGCTTAGACTTATAAAGAGAGATAGAAAGCCAAAAAGAGATAGCGGGAGCGAGAGAGAGAGGGAGAGAGAGAGAGCATTGTGTGTGGCAGGCAGGTCTGTCAGGCGAATAGTCGTTCTGCTTTTTCACTTGAGTAGTTATCAACAAATTGGCAAGTGCAGAGCCGTCGGCTGGTCGCGTGTGCACGCAGCAGGTTGCAAGTGCAGCACATACAGATTCCAACCGTTAGCAAGCCACATCTACCAAAATCTACCCCCTTCCCCCCCTTCACATTTGTGAGAACTGTTGCAATTTGTTGATTTTGCTGTTGTTTCTGTTTTCTGTTTTGTTTTTTGTTTTTTTTTCTACTTCTTGTGAATCATGCATCGCGCAAAGGGTTGCTCATCGGCTCATCAGCTCATCCACCGAAGGATTACAAAAGGACTACCCATCCCTGTGTAGTGGGTCTTTAGTTTGTTTATGATTAACGTGCGCTAATTTCATTCATTTCGCACTCGTTCCGTCCAATCCCTCGGGATCGCGCACACTTATGCTTATTGGATTTACGAGTTTGTCTAAGGGGCCAGGGGATGGGGGTTGATTTGAGGGTTTGTTTTGCTATCTATTTATTTGAATTTCACACGAGCCTCGACCACAAATACCCCGGACATCGCGCACACACACACACACACAAACACACAGACACAACCAGCGTCGCTGATTGGAGTTGACTTCGAGGTGTCAAAATACAAACAAGCAAGGAACGACCGACGTTCGACCTTCGGTCGAAATTATTCGATTATTGCTTCTAAGTAATACCCTAACAAGGAGCTGCTTTCGGTCGTGTGACTTGGCTGGCATTTTTGGGCATTTCGCTGGCGACGCCGGCAACTAATAATCTTATTAGAATTAATGAAGGAATTTCCAATTTCAACAGACAGGCGCCAAGCGGACCCACCCCTAACACTACCAAAACGAGAGGCGGTGCGGTGCTGTGCGGTGCGGTGCGGTGCGGAAGAGTGCTGGCAGTGAAAGCGATTTAATGTTAATAAGTTCTAAATGCCAATAATGCCAAGTGCCCCAAAGAAGCAGCCGCCCTGCGGTCCTAGGCAAAATAGAAATTCCTCAACGGACGTGCGGCAATTCCAAAAGCGAATCGAGAGTTGCCCAGCAGCTGACACAGATTGTGATGGGGCCACGCCCCGAATGAGTTAGGGTCTAACTAACACAATGTGTTCGTTCGCTTAAGAGAAGAATTTAGCACAATCCACAATTATGTCAGTTGAAACCTTGAAACCTTGAAAGTGGCAAACGTCTCCAAGAAACGGACTTTAAAGAGCAGTCGAACAGAAGAGTTGTAAACATAAACATGGATTAGACGGTTGTTGGCCAATAAAGCCAACTCACTTAGGCCAGAATTAGCTACCGTATTCAGATATTTATATATATTTTATATATATATACATATATTAGAAGGGGGTACGTCCAACCGGATAAGTTAATAAACTTTGCAATTTTTGTTGTCGTCTCTCCAACTGGTGATGCGGGAAGCAGAAGAAGTGTTCTGGAATTACAGCGTCTTCCTCCTCTTTTCAGCTTGTGCAGACATCACTTTGAGTCCACACAATAACATAAGCAAAAACACATACATTTAAAATAAATAAAAAAAATAAAATAAAAAAAAAATTAAAACTTCTGAATATCGGCTATAATAATAAACTGTAAGCAATAACTAAATCGCAATTGGGTCTTTAATATGCATGCATATTCCAAACCAGAAAATTAATATACATGGATCCCATTCATATATGTATGTATGTATATCTGTTTATATATTTGACGTGCTAGTTATTATTATGGAAATATATCGTTTTTCTAAAGTCATTCAAGTGGCTTTTCGAAGCCGAATCAAAGTCTGTGGCAAGTGGCAATATCCATTATGTCAAGGTCCAATGATCCAATATGTGTGTGTTGGAACCTTAAATGTGTTGTTCTATCGTAATTGTTAATTGTTAATGCACTTTGTAAATTAAATTACTTAACTGAAGGCTCATTTGCGCTGGCACAGCCCCTTCAATTTGAATGATATTTAGTAACCCTCCGCTCGACAGCTCACCCTTCCCCGCACCCCCGTCATTGAGTCGTATAATTAGAAAATCGCAACCATCCATTAATCATGAGGAATTTAAAATATCATTTCAATTGTAATTAATAGCCAACGGCAATGTTAATTGCATCGCAGCTCAATGTCAACTAAAGGTCATTAATTTTGCATTTCGTGGATTTATTCAGTTAGTATATGTTTGATCATATTCAATATGTGAAATCATTGGGTTTCCAAGTGCGTCGACACCAAATTCAAGCCTTTTGTTCCGTTTTGCGTAAATTAATACTCGAAAATAACAAAACAATATTCAAAAATGCTGTTCTTAGGACTGATCGAGTTCCAGATACCCTCTGACCAGGCTATTAAAATGATTTTTCAACTAACCTGTGTACTTAGAAACTGATTATATATATATATATATATGCATGTTTCATGATATATAGTGTTTATTTGTGTTGTGGCAACCTAAGGAAACTAGAAATTAGTTATTCTGGCTCATATACTTTTGGGGCTCCAACTCGACTCTATTGCTGATTGCTAAAACAAGTGTATCTATATAAATCTTCTAAAGTTCGGGGCTTTATTCTTTTTCCTGAAGGACACACAATTTGTACACAATTTTATTATACCCATTTTGATTGTTTTTTTTTTTTTTTTGTGTTTTGTTACTTTTGCACGGTATTAACAACGTTTTGCAATAAATGGGGCCAGACCATTTTTACATTCACATTTTGTAATCGCAAGACTGAAAAAGAGTTGTGAAAAAAAAACAAACAACAAAAAAATTCGCCACCATTCAACTCGTATGAAAGTTAATATGGAAGTTCCCACTGCAGTGTGTGTGTGTGTGTGTGTGTGTGTGTGTGTGTGAGGAGACTGATGGGTTGGGAAGTATATGGAAAAATGCCGCGAAATGCCTTTGCTGAATGTCAATTGAATATTGCATGTAAAGCGGAACAGCGGCTGCGTGGGGACGAAGGGCGGCAGGGTGCAGGGTGCAGGGTGCAGGATAGGAGCTAGGGGCTGCTCGTAGTCGTTATGAAATTTCCACACGCCTCAAATGGTTGACTGACTGGCGGACTGAAGGACAAATGGGCAGACTGACTCAACGGCTGCCAGTCAAGTTGATGAAGTAAACTAATAAAAGCCGCATGCCATACAAACTGAAAGCCAGGCCAAATCCTCTCTCACACACACGCACATAAAACGGGCAAAGGAGAGAGAGAGGGCGAGAGAGAGAGAGAGAGAGAGAGAGAGAGAGATGCAGGGGGGAGGGGGTAGATTGATAGAGAGAGGTATGCACATATATATGGTGAAGCGGGCGGCAATACTGGTTGTCGTATGCAATCGGATGCATTGCGCTGACATGTCACCTGAAAAGTACACTCTGAACTCAAACTGCTTCCCACACTGCCCCATGTTACCTGTTATTTGGCCACATCCTGCTCGCTGCGTGCAATTTGCGCAATTTTGCAGCACGAGTGCACAAATATTTGTACTTAAGCCCAGCACCATCCTTAGTGGCAGTGGATACAGGCCCTAAGGGTGCGCTTTTAACAGAGAACATCTTTGATTGGTTACCAATATTTTAATTATGGCTAACAGTTTGAGCCACAACGGCCGGCTGTAAAATCTGATCTTTGTCGAAGTGCAGCCGCCCGAACAAATCTGCAAAATTGCTTTCACATTTGTCCACGGCAAGCATGGAGAATGGAGAATGGTTGGGTATGGTAACGGTAAGCTGGTCCGAATGCTTGAAGCACCTTTGAACTTGAGACCACAAAGCAACCAAATGGAATCCACTGAGCAGCCGTTCCATGTTCAATATCCCTAATGAAAATCGTCGAAAACTTGTAATTTCACACAGATACAGATACATATATCTGTTCGTATATTTCAGAAAACAGTTAATGAGACTAGCTGCAAGTGTCACCTCCAAATGGAATTAGGCTGGCAGAAGAGCATACAAAATATATATAAGGTTCAAGTGGAAGCCCAAAATCATACACATTTCTCGATGTCTTTAATAACATTCATCTTCTTTACAACTTGCAATTCCCTTATGAATCTCATGTGCTTGGCAAAATGACTGCTTGATTTATATATTATACAGCCGATCGACTTATAGTTATTTGTCTTTGCAAAATGAATAAAAAAAGAAACAATTAATTCAAATCTAAGATAGACGATAACCACTTTCTGAAGAAAAAAACCCAATAAACAAATTCAAAAATTCATTTATTAAATTTGATTAATTGAAACCAAAATTTTGCTAATTTTATAATAATTGTTTTAAAAATAATTGCTTACACTTTTTGGAATATGAGGTGATATTTCAGATACTTTTCAGAACATCAATCGAAATTCGATAAATCATCACAAAAAAATACGAAATACTTGTGGCGAATCTCTAAGTTTGCTAAGCTGCCCCTCAAGTCTCTTGCGAGAATGTCAGAAATGTTGTTAGAGGACTCAGGCTATGGGTGATATGAATCTAATTTACTTAAGGCTCTAAAAGACCCAGAAGCTACTTCACCAGATTCCACAAAAACCATCAACAATATCATACTGATTACAGGCTAATTCACATAATTTGAGGAAATATAGTTTAAGATAAAATATGTTTGAACTAGACCTAATTAAAGCTGTTCAAGACTTTGTACTGTAATTATATATGTATATATTATATAGTTGTGCTTCTGGTTTGTCCGTCGATGCAAAGGCTGCTTTACTTCTATATCCTTTACTTCTAAATACTTGTATTACTTACTAGTTGCAGCTTCAGCTTGTGGTTTGGATTTCCGATTTGGAGAAACCGCATAACAAACAATTGACTGAGAGTTTAGTCGAAACTTACCTAGCTATTTTGCTGGCAAGTGGAGCGCTTAACTAATCCATTTCGTAATGCCAACAACAACAGCTATTAACTATTTAGTATGAGGAGCAGTCCCATTATCATAAAAAGCGTGCATTATGTTTCAATTGCTGTCGAGCAGCTTCATAGTTCAATAAATCAAGTGCATTTTGCTTGGGGAGGGCTCTAGACAAGTGGGCGTGGTCGTGAGCTGCCAGTGAAGCGCATCCTCGATGTCTGGCAACCACTTGAGCCATTCGACCACCAAGCTGACTGTGCGCCCAGTGGCCAGTGGCCAGTCTTGCTAAGAAGGGGCGCGTCTTGCAAACGTCTCGAAATGTTGCGGCCCATAAAAACGAGGGCTCACAACCCAAGCTCAATAATAATAAATTTTCAATCAGCAAATTGACATCGTGATTCTCAACGTATTGTCAACGGCGAGGTGAGGGAGAGCAGGACGGTCAAGTAATCATTTATAGGCAGATTGCCAATGCTGTTATCTATATTAAAATGGTCTAGCTCATATCCAAACACAATTGCTTACCGCCAAAATGTTGATTTTACTTGATTTTACTTCTCATTAAAAACACTGATTATCGCAATCATTTTGCAAAATATGCGTGTATCAAATAACCAATATTCATATTTGAATTTAAATGTTATTATTATAGTTATTAAATTGAAATTTCCAACAAGACCCACAACTAAGTTGGGCCTATAACTAAAATCGTTTTGTCTGAATTCGGCAAATCAATTCTACTTGGAGCCTCCAAGTCAAAGGGCAACCGAGAACAGTCTCAATTATCACACAGTCAGTCAAGGGTCGGGGTAGGCATAGGTTGGAGTTAGGTTTCCGTTTTGGGGCAAATTCATGGCACTTCCTATTTTGATTTCCGCACTTAAATTAAACGCTCGATGAAGTGACAGCTTGTTGGATGCTATCATAATGAGAATTGAGTTTCCATGGAAATTAACGCAGGGGAAGTGGCGTGAGGGATAGCTGTAGCAGGATAGCTGTAGGTAGCAGCATACAGTGGGCATTTTGCTTACTGCAGTGGCAGCGTCGCCAAATTGCAAAATGATATAATTCAATGAGAGTTGATTAAATTATCAGGGCTCGAGGCGGGTCTGCGCGCTCTAAGAGGCGTGGCAAAGTGGTGCGAGGCGGTGTAGGTTGGTGCGGAGCAGGCGCTGTGCGACCCTACTG
The DNA here is from genome assembly GCA_035041615.1 of Drosophila anomalipes. Lineage (NCBI taxonomy): Eukaryota > Metazoa > Arthropoda > Insecta > Diptera > Drosophilidae > Drosophila > Drosophila anomalipes. The sequence continues at coordinate 4,441,257 of JAWNKZ010000254.1, forward strand.
CAACAGAAAATTTTGTGTTCCTAATGTTGTTGTTGTTGCTGTTGTTGTTGTTGTTGTTGCTGTTGTTGTTGTTGTTCTTGTTGTTCTTGTTGTTGCCTTGTGTGCCTTGTTAATGAAATTTTCCGCTCCTTTGGCAGACGTTTGTTTACAGTGTGTGTGTGTGTGTGTGTGTGTGTGTGTGTGTGTGTGTGTGTGTGTGTCTGTGTTGCTATTTATTATTGCAAATTGTTGTTGCTGGTGGTGTGGTGGTGCTGCTGCTGTTGCTGCTATTGCATCGCCTTTTGTCTGTTGTTGCAACTGATGATGATGACGTTGACGTTGCATGATGAAATAACAAACCGGATTAATTTGATTTCGTTTGCTCCGGAATGGGCCCAGCTCAAGGCAAGACGAGAAGACATGGCAAGGCTTTTGTGTGCTGCCCTGCTGCCACGCCCCAAAAGCTCTTAAGCGCAACTCGTGTTGCCCTCAGCATTGGAGGCTGCGTGTGTGTGTGTGTGAGTATAAATTAATTTAGCAGCCGTTGGCAGCTCCGCTCCAGACCAATTGGAAGCCACCTGAGCAACGGTCACAACGGCCACAATCACAGCCACAACCACAACTACAACTGCAACTGCAACGACTACAACAATCACAGCTACAACCACAATTACAACCAAAACTAAATGCAAGTGGTAATCGCATCCTACAGTTACCTCGATCACCATCGATCCAATTCCAATAAGTGTACTTCACGCTAACCAAGCACTGGAGCCATTTCACAACTGGGCTCCATGTGGAGCACAACAATTCCAGCAATTGTCATTTGCATATTCTCAAAACTATATTCACAGCCATTTTCATTGGCATAGCAATTCAATTATTGAATTATAGATTTCTTAAGAAGCCTTTGGCTCTTATTGCTACGGGAAATCGATATCTATCGATATTCATGAAACGGCTGCAGTTATCGATCAACTGAAGTGGACTTTATCTGGTCGGGTATACGAGAACTTACATTCCAAACTTAAAGTCTCTAGTTCGCTTAGTCTATGGGTCCGTCTGACGGACAGGCGGGCTATATGGACCCGGCTGTTAATCCTGATCAAGAATATATACACTTTATGTGGTCGGAAATGCTTCCTTCTGTCTTTCACATACTTCTTCAGGGTATAAACACATTTAGAGCATAAAATGCAGATCCACTTTCTCAAATATGAATTGAACAAATAATCTTAAAAACCTACCGATTGTTCCTATGAGATATATATATATATATATATATACATATGCATTTCTTTTTGCTGCTATTGGCAACATTTAAGTTGCACACTGTTCCACACTGTTCCACACTGATCGACTGCATTCCGTTCCATTGTCATTCAACGTGGCACTTGGCCAAACTGCAGCGTTGCCACTAAATTTACTGGGCTGCAACGAAGCGCACTGAGTGGCTGCCAGCCATTTTGGGCGCTGCCAATTTCTCAGATGTTCAGATTTATGAGCCAAGTTGTCAGTTTGGCATGCATAGAGCATTACACAGTATACACATATATATATATATATATATATATTTTTATATATTATGACGCCAAATGCGTAGGCACCTAGCCACCAAACTTACAATCCCAAATGCCCAATCACTTTGTCTTCGTTTACAGAGGCTGAAGCCACCCTGATACACCCTCAACCAACCAATCCCCAATGCGATTTGTTGCGATTTGTTCAATCTCTCAGTATTTTTGTTGGCCACGTCTTTGGGCCGTGCCAAAAAGAATTTCAGCAAAAATGTCGCCACATTGCTGTGCAGACTTTACCAGCACTCCACTATCTTTAGACCTCACCTCCTGTCTCCCCGGCCCCTTTACACTTTTTGCATACCAACCTATTTTGCATATTTTGCTTTTTATTATAAATTTTCATTTTTGCTTTCCACTGGTCGGCGTCGGCGTCGTCGTCGTCGTCGTCGTCGTCGTTATAGCCACTTCTGCCTCGTCGCCAGCCCCGATTTCACTTTAGTGGGCAATCTTTATACCCAACCCACTCCACCCTTTCCATCTGTCGCTGTTTGCTGGCTGTGTCTCGCACATGACTAATAGCAGAACTAAACGATTTGATGGACCAGAAAAATGATGACTTCTTTTTCGGTCTTCGCCAGTCTTTCAAAACCAGAGGGTTGGACGTACTCAGGTCCTGCGTCCCGCGTCCTGCGACCTGCGTCCTGCGTCCTGCGTGCTCTGAGCTGTATGCTGTGTGCTGTGTGTGAGGGTTGCTAAGTCAAAGTTAAATCCTTTGGCTTGACTCTGCCCCGCGCTATGCATATAGAGTGGTTCTTTCACCAACTCGACGTCCTTGCTCATCCTTTTCTATATTTATTTATTTATTTTTTTTTTTTGCTTGTGGCAAATCCTTTTATTGTGACAGTTGTTGTTGCTGCTGCTGCCGGTCGCTTTTGTGATCAACATTTAATGTTTTCTTATTATTGTTGGGCTCTGCTACTCACTGTTGTTGTTATTGTTGTTGCTGTTGCTGTTGCTGTTGCATGAAAATCGGTTTAATGTTTTGGAAGATAATCTAATTTGGTCACTTATATGCGAATATGTATATTATTTGCTATTATGTGTGAACACAGTTGCCATACGAGAGTCCCCTCTAACCCCCCACCCCTAACGCTTACTATCTGTCTCCCCCAGTCTACCTCACTCTCCCTCACTCTCTCACTGTCTATCTCTCTCTCTCTCTCTCTCTCTCTCTCTCTTTCGTCCTGTTGCCATCGTCTTTCATGTGGGTGCTAAAAGCCTTCACGGTCCGAATGTATTAGCATTTCGAATACATTCCATTTACATTTTTTCAATTTCAATGAGCTTTTTATTTAATAATTCGCAATTTGCATGACATTTAAGAAGAAGAAGAACAACGAGAACAGCTACCAACGGCCAATGACCAATGACCAAATGGTCTATGTTCCTAATGGGTAGCCCATTCCATATGGTGCAGATATCAAGTTATTCCAGGCATAACATTTAATACACATTCGAACAGCTTAAAGCGAGATTTTGAAAGCTACCTGAAATCTTCAAAACTTTGCAAAAATGTACAATTAATTTCCTAAAATTCCCAAAGATATGAAATTTTCCTTTATATCTTGCAAATTTTGGGGTTTCTTATTATTTCTGTTTTTGTATTCTACATTCCAAGATTAGTGACTCTAGTTTTGATTTTATGTAAGACCTATTTTCAGCAAATCCATAAAATTTAGAATTAGAATCCTTCTAAATAATCGATAGTTGTTCATTCCCTTGCAAATCGTTTCAGATCTGCCAAAACCTAATAGTTTTGAAATCTAGGCGACTACAATTTAAAATTCTGGTCTTTATACGCATACAAATATATAGTTTTTAACGTGTGAAGACTTTGTCGTTATTATAATCTTAAATTACGTTTGTGCTCTTGCTTTTCCAGGTGTGGTTCCAGAACCGCCGGGCCAAATGGCGCAAGACTGAAAAAGTCTGGGGCGGCAGCACCATAATGGCCGAATACGGTCTATATGGGGCGATGGTGAGGCACTCGTTGCCCCTACCGGAGACCATACTCAAATCGGCAAAGGACAACGATGCGGTGGCACCCTGGCTACTAGGTATGGAACAGAAATGTAAATGCAACAATCTATCAAACTATCAACTTTGCCAACATATCCATGAATCCAATATCGAAATCCAAATCCAAAAACCGAAAACCCAACCAAGCGAACTAAAATCTCTCCTCCTCCCATACCCGTACCCATACCAATACCAATACCGATACCGATACCCATACCCATATCCATATCCCCTACCCCGCTCACTGCCTATAAATCGCATTGCATTGAGGCAACTTTAATTGAATTTTGAGCAAGACAAAGGGCAGCAGCTCGGGGATTATAAAATGATATACGTAGCTCTGAACTTCAGATGTCCTTCAGATGGCCTGTCGAAAATTGTGAGCATATTTGGCGTGCATGTCGCCCGGGCCAGGATGCATCTTTCGGCGCGTCCTTTTTGTCATCATATGTTGCGCACATTTTATTTGGCTCTGGCTTCTGCCTCAAATGACTTTGCGGATTAGCGAGCTACAGCTCAATGGCTGCGGGTTGGGGAAGACGGCAGCGGCCGGGATTGGGGTATGAGTTGGAGTAAGGGTAGGGGTACCGCAGCATTTAACAAGTGCCTGTTCGGGGTCACGGGGGTTGGTTTTGACTTCAGTTTTGGCCTTTATTTGTTAATAATCGCTTAATAAATGCAAAATGCACACGCGACGCCACAGCGAAGGGGGTTGAATCTCGGAGGGGGGAGGAGGGTGGGTGGGTGGGTTGGGTTGTATTGTGTACTGTGTACTGCTTTAATTTGACATTTATCGTTTATCTATTTCAATTGTGAGAAATGTTTCGAAGGGAAGCCAAATGGTACTGCAGGTCTTATTGGCACTTGTCTTCCACCGGCCACATCCCTGCGTTGCAGCTCTCATAATGCTTTGGGTGTTTCGCAAATTAATTCCCAAGTAGCCGCCGCTTTGCGCCTTAAGTGGCTTAAAGGCTCAGCTTTGAGGTTAGATGCGAACATTTTTTAATTAAGTACGTGTATGTCCAATTAGTTGGCAATTGATGAGTAGGACAGAGAGAGAGAGAGAGAGAGAAAGAGAGAGAGAGAGAGGGATGCAGCCGAAGTTAATATGCTCAAAATGCTGACAGCAAAGCGATCCCTAATGACTTTTATTGGATGCTTCTCTATGGGGACTATGCTAGATATGACAAATTTAATATCCATATACAGGAGTACATGGGCCAAAAGCAATGAACATTTAACAATTTTGTATTTAGCTTAAGCCATCTGTTCTGCTCGCTGCAGCAGGTCCAGGATTAGCTACAAGTGCTTTGATAGGATTAATCAGATCGAGCAACTCTATAACTATTTTATGTGCTTACGCCAAATTTTTCAAAATATATTATAGTATAATTATATATATAGTTAGGCATTACATAGTTGGTTGCACGAATTTGGAGTTGGAGTTTTAGTTGAGCTTTAACGTTAAGCACACATAGAAGGTGTCTCTAAAACTCCAATCCAATCAGAGCTAATAGAGACATTAGGTTAATAAACACGCATTTCATTCTAACTTAATCTCATTCCACTTTCCACATGCCCAGCTCTCTCTCCCTCTCTCTCTCTCGCCTCTCTAATCAATACCCATTCATGTGGCCACAAAAATAATGAAAAGCTATCTCTCCCTCTCTCTCTTTCTCTCTCTCTCTCTCTCTCTCTCTTTCTCTCTCTATCTCGCTGTGTACATTTCTCTTGCTCGGGACAGGCATGCATCGCAAGTCAATTGAAGCTCAGTCAACACTGAAAGACGACTCTGGCGTCAGCGATCACGAGGATTCAGCCGGCTCCAAGTCGGCGCACTCGGATGAGCTGCGCTCGCATTCGCGCGCCTTAAGCTCCTCTACGGAATCACTTAATGTGGTCAGTCCGGCGCCGAGTAGCTGTCCGACAAGCGCTTCGACAGCGCCACCGACTTCGACGACGCCGCATGGCAGCAGCGGCTATGCGGCTGCCTCATCGGCGGCAACGACGCCCACCGGTGCCACCACCAACAGCTCCAACTCGCCCCACATTGAGCTTAGCTCGCCCTCGCCCCAGCAGCATACGCAGTTGCTCCAGCACCAGCAGCAGCACCAACAGCAACACCAACACCAACAGCAACACCAGCAACACCAGCAGCAGCCACCAGTTCAGCTTTATGCAACTGCCACACCCAGTTATCATCCGCTGTTGGATGCGGCGAATGCGGCGGGTGCCGGAGCTGCCGCCTCCAGCAAGGACTTTCATCTGATCATGAATACAGCGGTAGCTGCTGCCGCAGCGGCAGCTCAGCAGCAACAGCAGCAACAATTATCGCCCGCAGCCTTGCCGCATTCGGCGTTGCATGCTCATCATTTATCTGCGGCCGCGGCAGCAGCAGCGCTTATGGAACACGATCCAGATGCGTTTAGGTAATAAAGTAGAAAACAATTCCGGACATTCATCAAAAAGATACAGATATATGCAAATTATAATTCAAATGAACTGGAACAAAAAATAAGGGCATCTTATGCACGCCGAAGATTACATCCCCTTCTTTAAATGATATTTTTCATTTCTAACATATCTCTGTGCTGTGTTAAAAATATCTAATTCCGCAATTATTTGATATTTATTTCATATATATTTATTTTTATTTTCTAAGCTCATTTTTTAAATTTGAATATTTGAAGGCTTGTCAACAACTGAATTTCACTACAAATTCAAAAATTCCACCGATTGCTCCTATCAAAGCTATATATATATATATATAATATAGTAGTCCCATGTTGATAATTTTGTGTTCAAGTGCTAGGAGCGTAATGATTCGCATAACTTCTGAGTTGAGTTGGTTAGTTAAAGGTTCCGACAGATTATTCTGATTATTTTTGTCCAAACGTGAAGAGGATGTGGGAATTCTGTCGGTTTCAATTCGAACTACTCTTTTGATTTTAAGATATCTTGATGAAACTTGGCAATATACATATATCATATCAAATGGCTCCAATTGGAACAATAGATCGATGTTTTAAAGTAATAGCGTAACTTAGATGCGATCAGATCGATTCCGATCTGCGAGGAGGGTATGTAATCTTCCACATGCCTAAGATAGCTGTTCTTTCTGGATTATCTGTAATAAAATATATTTAATATATAATTTCAACTTTTTGTTTTTCGAATTAATTTATTTATTTCGTTGCTGGTTTGCAGAAACAACTCGATTGCCTGCCTGCGGGCCAAAGCGCAGGAGCATCAGGCGCGTCTTCTGAATAATGGCGGCCTCTTTCTGCAGGTGCGCAGCTTTGCGGCTCAGGCGCAGGCGCAGGCACAGGCTCAGGCTCAGGCTCAGGCCGATATGCTCAAGAGCGAGGAGCGGAACAATAACCAAATGATGCACGTGCAGCAACAACAAAAAACTGTGGCAGCTGGGATGCCCATCAAAATGGAGTTAACCTCCAGTGGCGGAAGTCACGCCTCCAGCGATGACGTGTGACGTCATACGTTGACGCTGCCAGACAGTTTCCACGCAGATTTCCGCTAAGGATCTGCACGAAGTCGTATTTTAGCTGTAGAGAAACACACATAAAAAAAAAAAAAAAAAACACTCAAAAAAAGAAATCGATTTTTTTTAATAGATTTAATATATTTATTGTCATACTTTAACCAAATTGCAAGCCAATTGACTTCATATGGGGACGCGAATAGTCTCGAAATCCATATGATATGATATTTTAATTAAATGTTTCGGTTAGCTCTTAAGATCCAAGAATGTAATATTTTTAATAAATGCATAATCAACATATCAACATTTGTTCTAATTATTGCTGGTTTGTTTTCAGAACTGGAGTGGTAATATGATCAGATAATCAGCTTAAAAATGAGATTTTCGAATTATTCAGCACTTGTTATTGCACGTAAAAAACGAAAAAAAGTTGCTAGAATTTCAGTTATTTCCTGAATTAGCCGTTATAAGCAAGCTGCCAGACTTTAAAAAGTAAATTACAGTAATCTTAACTGTTATACGCTCGCCCAATCTACACATAGATGTCGCTGTAAGTCGCACCCGTCGTGGTGTGCGTCACTGCTAAGACCCAATTCGACTTCGCTAACAATTAAACTACGATAAAAAAATTCAAGCGAAACCAGTTTTTCTATCGACTTTTTCCTTTTCTCAAACACTGCTTCAATATTGATTTATTTAGCCTAAAATAATGTTTTCGTTGGTTCAGAAACTCTAATTAATCATGCTTGGATAAAAAAGCATATTAGCCGCATAATTAATAATAAATAGAAAACACTTTCAGTTTATTTTTAGTTTGATCAAATACGCTGGTTTTCTTTATATAGCTATATATATATATATAGTCATACTTACACTTAACATTCGTCACAACTATTATATTCATAACTGTATGGGTTATTGATTTTAATAAATACATTTATTTATGATATCGTATTATGCTTAACACATTCCAAAACACTTTCCAAAAAGGGTAAATTCGTACGTTAGTTCTTACAACATTCAATGCTAAATCGTAAGAGGCGATCCAAAAGAAGTACATAAGTATACAGTATAGTTTGGTATGCTCTATAAATGGTATGTGGAAGGCTCGATAATATTAATAATAATTCTAATGCTAATACATAATAATATTATTTATAAATACAAAAATTTCATTGTAATATGCTTAGAGTCTAAATTTTTGGTGAACGCAACAAATATGCGGCAAAATGTTGTTAATAAATAAATAAAGGCTTTGCTAACGTGTAAACTAATTAAGGATTGCGAAAATCCGCACATGGATAACGAATTGAAAAGAGACAGTGAGTGAACGAGTGATTAGCGATAAAGAAAGAGAGAGAGAGAGAGAGCGAGCGAGATGTATATGCTATCTCACTCGCTGGGCAATGTTGTCGATTTTGTTCTGGCGATTTGGGGCTTCTCAGGTGCTGCTAGCAAAGATCGTCTCGCAGTGCATGATCAGAGAGGAAAGCATGAATATCTCCTCCGTGAGATTCGTCATGTGCTGAGGCGTGGCAATCAGTGTGGGCGCAAACACAGTGGCCAAATTGTGCTCGTTCATCTTGTTGACGGCATAATGCGAGGCAACGCTGTGAATGTAAAGATACATGAACTTTCAAATATAGATATAGAAATAGGATATAGGATATAGGATATATGTGTAGATATGGCGAATATTTAAATTATATGCACATGAAGCTAGCGCTGAAAGCTGTGCACTTTTCCTTACTACTGAATGGAGACAATAATAGAGATTCTTAGCATTCGTCAAAAACGACGACACCCGATCGAATTTTCAAAGTACTTCTCAATGTACACAAAAAAAAGAACCGAAAGCTGCCTCGTCGAGAGAGATGATCAATATTATGTAAAGATATGTCCAGTTAAAAATATATATAAAATATAATTGTTGGCTTGTATTAAAATCGGTAATCCGTTGCCATTCGATCAATTGTTAAACTTGATTTGTGCGTGATATACGAAAATGTATCTTCCAAACTCGAGATATCCAGTTCTTAGAGCCTCGAAGACCCGCGCTCTTGTACAGATGGATGTGGATGGACATGGCTGTATCGACACGGCTTCCAGGGTTAAATAAAATCAGTGTTTATTACCACATTGTATTACAATAAAAAATAAAAAAGGATGACAACAAAATGTGTGCAAAAATGAACACAAAATTAAAGTCTATCCCAGTGCAATAGAATAGAACCTTGAATTTATCTATAATGCAACGCACTCAATGAAACGAATTCGTATGAAACTAATGACTTTGAATGAATGAGCGTTTTCGTTTCCATCACGACTATTCACAACAATGACAGAGAAAGATATATGCCATTTTGTTGATAATCTGTTTCTGTTTTGCATTTTTCAAAACTATCTACACGGGCAACTTAGCAAAGAGTTTGAGTTGAAAACAGGTAAGTATCTATTCTATATTCAATTATTCATTGAAAGAAATAAGGCCAATTCAGGTGTTTGCATAATAACTTAATTTGAACCCATTTTTAATGGATTAAATATATATATATATTTTTATAAACGTAAGAATTTCTAAAATAAATATCCGAACATGACATCCATCATATGCTCCACAAAAGAGAGCCCATATCTTCTATAGTTTTTGGAGCTAGTCACTAAATTTGGAAGACAAATTAATGTTAAACTTACGGCCACGCCCACTCTGTGGAGTCATTAAATGTTGAAGGTACATTAGCGACAACTCACTTTAAAGATCGATAAAAAAAAAAGAATGTATGGGTTTGAAATGTACACAACAATCTTCAAAAAGCAGAACAAACATTTGTTGACTTACCAAACTTCGAAGGTAAGTTTGGTAAGGAAGTTTCTTGGCCAAAAAAATTGAAATTCTCCGCAATTTCAGAGATTGAGTTGTCAAATTTGAATGGCAAATTAATGATTATGGAGTCATGGTTAAGGCATGGCCACGTCCTACTTGATGGTATTATTATCTTTCGCAAACTCACCGCTTGAGATGCTCCAGCATGTATTGCAGGCAACTATAGTGGGCAGGCGGCAGTCGACGCACTGCCTCCGCCATGAGCTGCAGCTGTTCCGCTTGCTTGGCGTTGCCTGTAATGGTGGGACCAACATTTGACAACACATTCGTGTGATTAATGGATGGGGCTACTCACGACCTGCGGCCATAAAGTTGGGATACGCCTGGAACGTGATGAGCGGCACCGGCAGCAGACGCAGATATAGCTTCAATGTGCCCGCAATGACGTTGACATTGCCATAGGCCACCTCGGACATGTCAGTCTTGTCGCCATCGCGATCGAGGGCCAGCTTGAGGGCATCGATTTCATCGGCAAAGCCGGAGACGCGATAGATGCCCTCCTGGAGCATGCCGCGTGCCTCCACCTCCTCGACACACCGACGGACGACGAATGGTATGTTGCATTGGTGCAGCTGCACCATGGTGGTCAGATCGGTGCCAAAGACACCGCGTATGCACTTCAGATCTGGGACACACTTGGGCGGCACCAGCTCCGAGCACTTGTTGTGCGCCATAAACCCACAGGCATCGCACTTGACGCCCTGCGCGGTGAAGCCCCATAGAAAATTGGCGCAAAACTCACACCAGTTGAGCCCCTTGAAGGTGTGCACCTTGAAATTGTGCGGCTTCTCATATACCAACGACATGGGATCGACGGCAATCTGTTGTTGTGGCTGCTGTTGCTGCTGCTGCTGCTGCTGTGGTGTCTCCTGGCTGATCTGGCCTGACGCTGCCACATCCGCATCCGACTGGACAGCAGCTGCATCACAACAATCATCAGCTGCGGCGCTGGCCTTGCCCAGTTCATTGGAAAGTGCGCGCAGCTTGCGACGATTAAGTGTCATGTAGGGACTCTGCTGATAGCAATTTTTGGTTTGCTGATTAATCTGCTGTATGATGGGGCTGGCGTGCAGCTGCATGTGAAAGTTAATTAGCCCATCGGCGACCATTTCGTGCACCGTCTCATAGTGTTTATCCTGCTCCCGCAAATAGTGGCCCTGGCCCGGCTTGTAGAAGACCTTGTAGTGTTTCGTGCGCTTGTTGAAGCGAACGCTCAGCGTGTAGTAGCCATCCGCTTTGGGGCTGCGCCGCACCAGATAGCTGCCATCGCTGGAGTTCGCCAGCAGCTGCTCGGCCTCCAGGTGACCCATTACGCCATGGTATTTGCTGCCATACAAGCGCACTGCCTGATTGTTCTCTTCAACGGCGTCGGCGGTGTTGTTCGCCGGTGGCAAAAGCAGGGTCCGCTGACAGCGGACGGGATGCGGGGCCGGTGCGTCCAATTGTATTTTATACACTGACACACACACACACACGCATACATACATACAAACATATATTTAATTTAGATATGATGGTTGCCTTTATTTTCAGTTACTCACATTCGGGCTTCCAGACCTTTTGCACTGGAGAACTCGGCTCACCGCCGCCTGGCAATGTGGCGACTACGCCCGCAGCTTTCGACATGACAAGAGCAAAGGGCGCAACTAAAAATAAGCAACGCTAAGCGCTAATTAAGGAATGCAGTTTAGCACTGTTTGAAATGCTTGAAGCTTAAACTAAAAGGAGCATTTTTGCTTTTGTTTATTTCTATTCTCAGGCCTTAGTGCGGCCAGTGTGGCCGCCATGTGGAGAGAGAGAAAATACCAATAAAGTTATATTATAATAATACTAGCTTGTCCAAATGGGGAGTGCCACACCTTGCAACAGTTTCGACAAAATTAATGTTATTGAGCAACAGCTTTCTTAATTAATCGAATATAATTACACTACAATTAGCCTAAATTACTCTCACAATATCCAAAATCGAAACCATTTTGGCTCTTTTGACTGACGTTTTCAACACTGACCATCGCGTCTATCGATAATTGTATGCATTCAATTAAGCTGATTGCTACGGTACTGGAAATTCAAAAATAAGCAAGCACCTTGCATTTTTTTGTCGCTAGCATTTAGTATGTTTTTGACTAGAAAAATAAAACAAACAATTTTAGTTTTCATATGTTTTAATAACTTTAAGTACGTTTCTTTTGTAAAAAGATCCACTTTCATTTCTTTCATTTATTAAATACAATTATTAAATTATTTAAAAAAAAAAACATGTAAAACTTCGAAATGCGCATTACAGTTACATTATACGCTTCATTAATGTAGAAATACTTGTTATGATACTCGCTGAAAACTTGAGTCCCAATATAGTTTGTATGTATGTAAAAATCGGGCATAATTTCTTTTCTTGATAATAAACTCGTTAGATTTAGAATAATACGCAAAATTTAACGATGCGACCATTTAAATGGGTGTTTTTTTTTTTTTTTGTGTCGATGTGAATTACCCTGCATTAAACAACGGTTAACTGTTGTGTGTGTGTGTGTGTGTGTGTGTGTTTGTGGGTGTGTGTGTGTGTGTGTGTGTGTGTGTGGTATGCTTAAGTTTGATGTTAGTCGCGATAAAGGTTCGTCCGTTTGTCTTTAGATGGAATCAGTTATATATGCATCCGAAATGCAAGAATATATAAAAAAGTATACAAATTTGTGGCTAAGAGAAAACTATTGGACAGACGCTTCTGCTCCTAATGCTGCTGCTGCTGCTTAAACAAAGTGGAATCTTGGAATTGGAGTTTGGCGGAATGAATGGCTAGCTAGCATGGCAGGTGAGTGTTATTATTGTTGCTGTTCTTATTGTTGTTGTGGTGGTTGTTGGTGTTTAAGGTGCTGGTTCTCTATCCGCTCATGACCATGCGCACGAACTCCTCGTAGTTGATGTTGCCCTGCTGATCCTCCATGTTAGCCAACAGCTGTTCGACTTCCTCATCGGTGAGCTTTTCGCCGAGGGTGGTCAATAAATGGCGCAACTCAGCAGATGATATATAACCGCTGGCATCCTTATCGAAATGACGCAAGCCCTCAATGAAATCATCGGCCGTATCGCCAGAGCGCGCCTTCGAAATCGCCTGATAGATGGGCAGAAAGACCTCGAACGAGATACGCTCATCGGGTTTCAGCTGATGTGTGCACTTCTTCACATCCGACTCGGTGGGATTCTGTCCCAATGCGCGCAGACACTCTCCCACCTGGCCCAGCTGTATCTTGCCATCGCCGCGATTGTCGAACAGATTGAAGGCCTCCTGGAACTCTGTAACAATAAAAGAGCAACAAAACAAAATGTATATTATATATATGCCGCATATTGTATATTGTATATTGTATTGCTGCTGACAGAGCCAACCTTCCAGCGTGGTAAATGTTGGTTTCACGTGTGCCGTGTAATAATACATTATGATTTAATCCACGAATCTGAACCGTTTGCCTGGCTGCACTGCCTGCTACTGAGTTAGTCCATTGCTCAGCACACAACAATCTGTTGCAGCAGCAGCAGCAGCAGCAGCAACAATTGTTGCCGTCGTTCTTGTTGTATTTTGATACCCTTGCCGAGAGTAAGATTTCTCGACCAAACCAACTTTTAAATAGTAATTTTTTTTGAAAATTTCAATTTAACATCGGACAACGAAATCATATGGAGGCCTTTGGGAATATATCTTAAAAAATTCGAGTATGTGAATAAAATGAAAAGACAAGGGTATCACATCTTCGGCATTTCAAGTATTAACGCTCAATATTTTGTTGCAACAATGCCAAAAACGGCATTAAAAGCAACAACAGAATTTTGTCCATTTTAGGCAATGCATGAACAGAATCAGAATCGACAATCACGACGCGTTCTCCTCGTTCGCCTGTTCAGGTAAATCAATACGCGCAATGCGGTCAGCTGACGTCAACAAGAACTCAATGTCTCTGACTTTAAATTATCGCCAAGCGACAAGCAATAGAATCGTTTTTGATTAAGTTATCAAAGCAGCAACGAAAAACTCAATTCCAGCAAGCAGCAAGTTGCGTAAACATATTCGCCATGTTGCTCACAGCCACACGAGGGCGCTGGCAGGGGCTAGGGGAAAGGTGTTATTGTCCAGGGCCATGTGGCAAGTTGACCCACAATAAAGCGACCTTAAATGGCAGCTCAGCTGGCTCAGCTGTTGTCCAACATGGATATGGCCAAAAGTTGTTGCCGCTGCTGCCTGCTGTTGCAGTAGTTGCTATTGCAGCAGTCGCCACTGAGACTGAGCTGGCGACAGTTCGCGACGGTGTCCTGGACAGGGCGGCAGCAGCAGCAATCAGTCAGTCAGCAATCATCCTTCTTCAAAAATCGATTTTTTTATGCTTCCATTTAACCGTTAATCGCTTGCTTTGCGCGTTCGTTCGTTGAGTGTTGTGTGAGTCATTGACGCGATCGTATGGCTGCTTTCGTCGGCTTTTTTATGTGAGTATATGTATGCATGTGTGTTTGGGTGTGTGTGAGTGTGTTTATTTATCAATGATTCATGCGCCGCAAAATAAGATATTTAACACACACACACACACACACATATACATACACACACTCGCACAAAGAGACATGCAAAATGGTGACAACGTATGCACAAATACTTGTGCTGTTTTTTTGTTGTTCTTTGCGTTTCTTTGGCTGTTTTCACTTTGAGTTGGCACTTTGAACTTATGCGCCCATTTCTAAACCAACACCCACTTATGAACACACTCACACACGCACACACACACAAAACACTCATGACACACACTCACCAGCCAACTGATCCTCGGTGTAAACTGCCTGTAAAAACAAAAACAACAAAATTATAGCACTCAATAATGTGTATATAGTGCACACAGTGCTGCAGATAGCTGCAAAAATAGATTTGTACAACTTACCATGTTGATTTAATGCAAGGAAAACAACACAAAACACGGGGTAAATCGAATGCCAAATGCACTTAATCCAAATTATTTGTTGGTGATGGTAGTGCCAGTGCTGCAGAGAGCAATCGATAACGTTATCGGAAAGTATCGCACTTGCAATATGCAGCACTGGCTGCGATACCTTAACAACACTGGCTGCCACTGATACTTTCGTTTAAATCAGAAAGAACAAAACAATTCGTTTTATTATTTTAATCGTACATCAGTTTCTGAATGGATTCAAGCAATCAATTATTACATATTTTTACAAGCTACTTAATCCAAACATGTTGACGTTGATATATAAGAATATGATTTTTTTATTATTAAATCTAATCTGATTTATCAAATAAAACAGTGTAAAAACACAAGTACATTTTTATTCTTAATTAATACATATATATATATATATAATAATGTAATTATTTTGTTTGATGTCGCTGGTGGTGTGTTTGTCATTTGAACCTTAAATTTAGGTTTAAATTGTGGTGAAATGTGTGAAAAATTATGGATTTTTAGGGCTTGTTTACTGACAAATACATTAGCTAATAAATATATGCAATTGTTACTTAGAATGTTCCATTTTGCGGCCGCTGCACTATCTAAATATTTTAAAAGTGCATTTGTTTTAAATTTTTTTTCGTTGAAAAAAAAAAATGAAAAATAATTGATTTTAACATAAAATTATTCAAGAAATGTGTGTCTGATTTTCTGTGTGTGTGTGTATTATTTTCAGTGATTGCTACTATGAACTTGCGCAGAGCAATAGCAGAGCCAAAACCACAAAACTAAATTGAACGAACGCTCATCCACCTTGCTCTGTGATTCGCCCTAGCATCAGCAATAGCAATAGCAATAGCAACACATTGCTGTCGCTCATAATTGTTGCTCTTGCTATTTTATTGCGATTCATAGAGCCGAGCAGAGCGAATGAGCAATCTTTCAGTTTTGTGCTCTGTTATTGCTCTGTACAAATTCATAGTGGTAGCATTAGCAGCGCAATGTTTCTATTGTTCTTGATGCTACGCAGAAGTAAATTCAATCACTGGATACTTAGCAAGGAGCTCTAAGTGTCCGACTTCCACAGTTTTATGGTCTTGTCGTTTTCCAGCGCAGCAGAGGCGATGATGTTTTCAGTGGGATGGCAGGCAGTGCAGAGGACGGTGTCCGTGTGTCCCTGTAACTTTTGTACTACCTCTTTACTTTGTAGATTCCATATGTAGACCATGTTGTCTTCGCTACCGCTGACGATCCACTGTAATATGCATACAATCCAAATAAGTAAATAAACTGAATTTGTTTGGTTTGGCTACTCACCTTGCCGCCGGTGACGGAGAAATTTGCAAATATGCAATACTTCTCGTTCTTGTGGCCGGTGTAGGTTTTCAGGCATTTGCCCTTAGAGTAGTCCCAGAGTTTCAGGGTGTTGTCAAGTGTGGCTGCCAGTATGTATTTACCGTTGGGCGAGAATTTGACAAAGCTAACGGGCGGATTGTCATCATCGATCAGCGTCTTCAGGCACTGTCCGCTGGCCGTGTCCCAAATACGGCACAGGCCATCATAGCTGGAGCTAACAATCAGTGAACCATCGCGATTGAAATGCACCGCCGAAACGGGATCCGAGTGGGCAGGTAGCGTCTTCAGGCATTTGCCCGTGCGCACATCCCAAATGCGTACGCTCTCATCAAAGCTGCCCGACACAATCAAATTGGATTGCGGATTGAAATTACAGCAAAAGACATAGTTGCTGTGGCCCTTGAGCGTTTTTAGGCTCTTTCCAGTACTCAGTTCCCACACTTTGAGCGTCTTATCATCGCTGCCGCTGACCAACAAACGAGAATCGGACGACCAGGCGACGTCACTAATGCCCAGCTTGTGCCCGGATATGGTCTTCTCGAATTTACCATCGTACGCACCCCAGATCTTTATGAGTTTATCCGCAGCTAAAAAAGAAAGCATAGATAAATAATATATTCAATAGAGATATTGGAGCATTTTGCTATCTAACTCACATGAGCTGGCAAGCCATTCGCCATTGGGACTGAACTTGACCGCGGAGACGGCCTTGGTGTGGCCGGCAAGCGTGAATTTCAGCGTATAATTTGGCTTGACCGACATGGAGCTCTTGTTCGATGTTGTGTTCGACGATGTCGACGACGCAGAGCCCGGCTGCAGCGTATTTGGACCACTGGGCGCCGTGGGCATCGGTTGCTGCGGCTGCTGATGCACAACGCCAGGATGGCCACTGTGCACGGCTCCAATGGGCACCATGGCGAGCGTGTTCCTTATGCCTCAATTCAACTTTACAACTTAACTCTGCAATAAATAATACACACATACACACACACACGCTTACTTAGTACGAACGAAATACAATTATCCAAAACAACAACAATAGCAGCATCAGCGGTTGCAGCTAAAACAAAAATCTAAACACGCGGTTTTATTTTTTTTTTTAATTTTTTTTTTTTTTTTTTTTTTGGGTTACAACCACTTTGGGTTGACAGCCACTTGGCGACCGGTGTGGGAATTGCTCTTGTTTTATGCTCTGCGCTTAGAGAGTCTGCGCTGCTGTTGCTGTTGCGGCAGCAGCGGCTGCTTGCAATTTTTGCACCCTCCGCTTGTTATTGTAGCGCGGCGTGCTCTTCTTCTTCTTCGTTGTGGGCCTGGACGGCTTCGTATTGTTATTATTTGTGTAGATTATAAATTACCTAAAGCAGACGTTAGCGCCGGTGGCGTTTGGTAACGGTTATTTTGCTATTGGCGCGGTGGGGAGCTAAATGGTTGTGTTTGTTGCAGCAAATGCAATTTGTTTGCTTTGTTAGCACGTGCTTCTTCTTTCTACTGCAATGCGTGCGTGAGCAAAAACATGGCGCGTACTTGACAGTTGCGATGACAGTTTGCGGCTGTTCATTCACAGTACTGGGCAGCGGCAGCACCATTTTTAAACACACCAATGCCTGCTGCATATCGCTTACGCACCAAAGCTGTTTGCTATAGCACGCGCTCATTCAAATTATAGCGCCCCTCAAAAATAATGAACTATTTATTATTTAATCAATATGGTTTAATTATTTTTATAAAGAATTGATTGCTACATCCGATGCTTATGAAGTGGTACTATACTTAACAATAATATGAATAATATTTAAACAGTATGGCCGCATCTCTTTTATTTTGATTCTATCAGTGTGACCAACTTTGGGAAGACTTCTTACGAAATTGCGCTCAAATTTAAATGTGAATGAACTTCAAAAATAATTGAAGGGATTTGTACAATTTAGTTGGGAAGCTGTGACGAAAAGTGCATTGTGTCGATTTTAGTGGTCATTTATGAAATGATTGCTGCAAGCATGCAACTCTCATTACATTTTGCTGACTATTTGCCAGTTGCAGCATCTGCAAACAAACATTGCACAATTACAACGTATTTGTAGTTGTGGAGGAAAAAATATTACCAAAACAATAATCTGCCATTGCTATTGGATAACCCAATACACACACAGCTTTTGTGTATGAAAATGAAAAATTGCATCCCAGCCATTACGTTCGAAAAGGTTATCCGCATTATTTTCGCTTTTCAACAAATAATTTTCTAAAAACTATGAAAATATGCCGGTAACAAAAATAGGACTGTAATTAAAACAATACTAAAAATGTATGGTTTTTTATGAGAAGTAACGCGGTACAATGATAAATATTGAGTTGATTGATCTACGTTGGTAATATTGGCAGCACATCACAACGCCGATTGATAAATAGGCCCATCGCACATAGCGGCTTCAAGCGGAACACATTATTTTAATGATGTGAAACGCTGTTCGCACAGGCAGCATCAGTATCAATCACAGCTTTTAGTTTTTGACTATAAGATTGTTGGACAATAATTAAATATTCAGGAGGAATTCGATGTTATTGTTGCTGTTTTTTATGATTGTCAATTTGAAGAGGAAGATAGAAAGCGAGGGTCAACGAAATATATTTTGACCTGTAAATTACAACTTTAGACTCCCAGATACCACAAATATATTGACACATGCACTTTTACTCAAATTGACAAAAAAAAATAAAAGCAAATTTGCAATTCTAAACTAAACTGAAGACACGACAATACAAAATATACTGTACAAGCAATATTATTTGTCAACGTTGGAATAGCGCAGTTTTAAAGCTCAAATTTACACATGTCAACCAACAATTAAATAATCATTCTTAATACATTTAAGCTCAAATATTAATACAAATAGCATTCGAATTTTGAAATGTTTTGCCAATGGTTCTAAACTTAGTCTGAATGTGTTTGGTTTGGCATTAAAAATTATAGCATTTTTCGTTTTTTGTGAACTTTTGGGGAATTGCATAAGTTAATTTTCTCAAGTTTTAAAATTGTTACTATTTGTGTTGGCCAAGGTCAAACAGTTTTCAATAAAATCCACAGTAATAACATTTTATTTACTGTCATGTGCGGGGTCTTTTATATAGTTTGACTGTTTGTCTTTGTTGTAGGTTTGTGCGTTTTTTTTTTATGACTGCATTAAATATACGAGTACGCTAAAAATTATGGAAACGTCCCAAAACTAAAACTACAGCACTCAGGGCTCAAAGACCACAATTTTACTCATATACCCTTACATTTATATTGTGTTGATCGCCTACCTATCTGAACTTGACTCTTGGCCGTATAAATGGAACTTTGTAGAGGAATCTCATATGTCGAAAGCGTGCTGATCTGTATTTTGTAGCTGCCGTAGAAACAATCGATTATAATTCGAATTCGAATTCGAATTCTTTTTCAGAATTGATCATCAAAATGGAATATATATATCATTATTTAATTTGTAACTACAATATAATGTTATAAATGGTTGTAAGCATACAACATAAATATTTCACATTGCTTACGAGGCAACTTGCACATTGTTGTAAAAATGTTGTTTTCTGTTTTTGTTCGGCATTCTGAAAAGTGTTGCTTTTGACTGTTGGTTATCATTGTTGCTGTTGTATTTGTCTTTCTGTTTCGCTGTCTGTTTCTATCTCCGTTTCTGGACTGTACTTGGGCGCTTGTCGCCACTTCTTCTTCTTCGTCTTGGTTTCGACTGTTTTGTTTTAATTTAAGTTATTGTGTCGCATAGTTAAACTTCCGAATCACGTAAAACCAACGAACAGTAGGGGGCAATAGGGGGCAATAGGGGGCAGTAGGGGGACAACAACGTCGGGCATAGCAAGTGGAGAGCATACGAAAATTGTTTGCCAATGTCGCGATAAAACGCCGAAAACTACAGAAGCAAAGAAATAAAAAGAGCAAGTATGTTAGACTAACACATACTCTATACTAATTAATGCGAACAGTACTAGAACTTTTAAAAGTTTGTTTATCAGGGTCTTCGTATTTATATGTTTTTTATAAAAATATATAATCTTATATTTTTTTATTGTGTTCGAGAAATGATACGTATTGGCAAATTTGCTTCGTTTCTCAAACTGCACATTTAATTATTGATGTACACAACAAAAGTCTGCGAATGTTTTATCATGTGCAAAAATCGAAATTTTCACTAAGCCCTTTTAGCTTCCAAGTTCAATGAAGTATATCAATTTATAGATATATATGCATGTACATATATATAGGAGAACTGTGCAATTGTCGTTTGTTGATGGGGTTTGACGGCCCTGTTTTTGTAGCTCACGCTTAGTGGGTATAGCAAAACGTGCAGAGTTGAAATGCAGACAGAAACATGGTAAAGAGAAGTTGAATTGGGCCGCTGGACACAAACACGAAAACGGGCCTGGCCACGTGTACGCTTCATAGAACACACACGCACGCACACACACACACACACACACACACACACACTACACACACACACACACACACGCACACACACACATACACACACACACACATTCGACCTTCCGGCACATAAAACAATTGCAAATAGGTTATGTAAATAGCACATCGGACCAAAAAAGAAATATATACAAAAAATTTCGACAAGCGCTGCATGAAAAGCCAAGCCGTTGTACACAATAGCGCTGCGTCAGTTCATTTAAGTCACACACACACACACACACACCCACTGCATACGTGCATACGTGTGGAGAGAGGAGGCGGGAGTAGAGATCTCAAGTCGCATTGGCGAGTGCAATGCCTTAACGCTAACTTACGAGCAGCACAATAGTAGCCCTGCCGCTCCGCCACCCCACCCCACACCAGCCCGCCCTCTTTCCACTCCCTCTATTTCTCTCTCATTATACCTCAGTTTTCGTAGATAAACTTTGTTGCTGTTATTGTTGTTGTTGTTGTTGTATTTTTTTATTTTTTTTAATTTTTGCGAACGCTGGCAACGCTAAGAAACGTAAGAAACTTCACACACAACAAATCAGTTGCAGTTGCGAATTAGCGTCGCACAGACGCGCTTTTTATTGTCTCTCGCTCGCAAGCAGCAATTGAAGATTTCATTAACTTTTTGTTCTTGTTGTTAATTTTGTTGTTGTTGTTCTTGTTCTTGTTGTTGTTATTGTTATTGTCGTTTGATCGTTTGAAGATAACAGCTGACAAAGAATGGTGCACAAAAAGGATGATGAACAGCTGATGGCACAGAATGTGGATGAGTTGCGACAGTTGCTCAAGTCGCAGCCGCAGCTACCCCACAATATCCGTATGTCAACTTAGTTGGATAGCTAATACGAAATGTTCCAATTATGAAGTGTATATCAAATTTACACACTAGCCTTAAAACGAGTTGAGATCCAGCTTTAAATTTGAGATCGAAAATCCGCCTTATTCCTTGTACGCTACGATAAAAATATGAAAGTGTTATTTGGATTTATTATTTAGAATTTGTAGAACATTATTTTGAAAGTTGTACAAGAACCCGTTGAAAGTTGTGCAAAAAGAACAAATTTAATGTAGATGGCTAAAAGTGGACTAAAGCAATAGCATTTTGTTTAGATTAGATTAGGTTTTTAAACGAACTTAAAGGTGAATAAGAGAATAAAATCGTCTCAAGAAAAGAAAAGTTGAAGTTCATGCAAAGCTTCAAGCTTAATTTAAAGTTTACATATTTTACATAGTATAATTTCAAATAAACTTACATCAATAAGGAAAGTGACGCTTTAATCCAAGCGCCAATTTGGCAAGCTTTTCAGAATTGCCATAGAACACGTAATTAAATTGTTTACTACTGTTTGTACTGCGCAAGGTTAGAGGTTTATATATACATATATATATGTATGTATATATATTTTTGTGTTTTTTGCAATTAGCGGAACCAGTTGAAAATGGAATTTGAATTAAAAGGTTGTAGAATTAAGTACTTGTCGAAAACTAAGCTTAAAACAGATAAAATACGAAGCTATAACATAGAGTCTACAATTCAGAAAAACTTTATAATTGTTGGTAAATTAGAATGCCAAAGATTGGTTCTGCTTTGCAGTATAGTATTTTTGTGAACGGAAATTCCCACAAGCTAAAACCACTGACTGTAGAAATCTAACCACAAATCTAACTAGCCGTAACTCACAATCAAGGGATAATTGCAATGAATGTTGGTAAATGTAATTGCCAAAGTTACGCAAGCTTTGTCCAGTCGGTACTTGGCATTAAGTTGTTTAGATTCATAAGCTAAGAGCCAAGAGCAGAGAGCACTTGGATAGACTTGGCTGGGGCACAATGGCCACTTTTGTGGGTCAACTAACTTGAATGTGGAATGTTGCAGCTGTTGCATAACCGTTGCATCCGACCACATTAACAACAACTAAATTGCACACTATTTTCCCTCCATGCCGCAACTGCAACTGCAACTGCAACGCCAATTTGGAATGAAACCGCATCTCTTCTGCCACATTGATTAGCGTCCACTTTGTTACGACGTTTCCTACACACGACGAGGGGTGATGTTGCTGCCTCACAGCGTCTGCTGCAGCTCAACTATGCCATGCGCAACAAGCACCCGCAAATCTTCATCGATCGCGATCCACTCGATGCCAGCTCTCAGCAACTGCTGCAAGTCGCGTGAGTGCACCACACAAGCCACAAGCTAGAGATGAGCGCGTGACAAAAAAACAGAAACTCGAGACAACACTTCACGACACCAAACTATGCAGCACGTTGGCCAAAAAATGTCTAAACCGAAATTAGAATCGGAAAAATACTTTTATGTTTGCCTCGGAACCGAAATTCGTTTCGATGTGACACTATGTGACGAGTTTTTACATGTTATATATAATTATATGTTCTCCGTCCTTTTTTTTTTATAAGTGTAAATTTGAATGCTGCTGTTAATGAATTTTTTTTAATTATTATATTTATATTTCGTATAATATCACATACATCATATTCTTCTTGGAAACGTGTTGAGTTCTGTTAGGTCGTGTTGTATCATTTTAAGCAAGTTTTCGTGTCGTGCTGTTGTTGTCTCCGTCGAAAACTAATGTTTAAAACGTGAACAAGCAAAGCAAACGCGAGTCTACTCATCTCTGATGCCGGTCACTCAACCGGTTATTTTTCTTGTTGAGTTTTGAGTTTTGTGGCAACATCTAATTAAAGCTATTTGTTGCTGTTGTTGCTGTTGTTGCAGCGATCTGGTGCCGCTGCCCGGCCTGACGCCGGAGAACAACAAACTGCTATTTTACCGCCTGATTGACTACGATGCGGACAAGGTAAGCGCGTAACCAAACTCAAGCTGAAGGTAGCCTAATTCTGTTTCTCAATTTGTCAATTTGTCAATTTCTCAATTTGTCAATTTGTCAATTTGTCAACTTGCAAAATGCAATTTGCCAGTTTAACTTTACCGCTGGCATCAAGGTCTTTTTTATGGTCGCCGATTGTCGCTTTGCCACTGAATCAGATGGCCGTCTATCGGATGGAGAGATACCCATCTTCGATATGGCCGGATATACGCTGCGCCATCTGACGAAGACGGTGCTCAGCTCGCTGCGCGTTTACATGAAATTCGTGCAGGAGGCGCATCCAGTGCGTCTCAAGGAGATCCATGTGCTCAATTGTCCATCGTATCTGGATAAGGTGCTGACGGTCGTCAAGCCGTTCATTAAGAGCGAGGTCTTCAAACTAATTCATTTCCATCTACCCGATGCGGATACACCCTACAAGCACTTTCCACGCGCCATGCTGCCCGAGGAGTATGGCGGAGAGGCGGGCAAAATGTCTCAGTTGAAAGAGCATTGGATGCAGCTGCTCCAGCAGCAACGGTAACTTAAACATAATCTAATAATATATATGTAAAACTATTTATTGACATCCGTTGATTTCTACCAGCGACTACCTGAGCGATGCCACCAACTGGCAGTTCAACAAGTGCAAGAAGAGCGGAAGCAGCAGCAGCAGCTCCTCCGATTCGATGACGCAGAGCCTCAAGACACTGGAAATCGATTAATTGAAATCATAGCAACTTTCCTGTATATATCTACATACATATTTGTACATACTTCCCCAACTGGTCTTGGATTTAGTAAATATTTGCTTTGATATTGTAAAACAAACAAAATTCTGCCAACTAAGGAGAAAAAAATGAAAAGATTTAATGAAAGATGGAGAACTATAATTACCCTAGAGCATTTATAAAATACAATAGCTCAAATACAGATCAAACTAAAAATGTTTTTTTGATTCAAGCACTCGAATTTTGCTTGATGACCTCACTCAATATTCCCTATAAGAGCTATTTGCTATAGCTATCCAATTTGGTCAACATCGATATCTTATCTACATAAAAGAGTTGTGCCCAATTCTATTTGTTTTGTCTTGAGCAGAATGAGAAGCATTCGCAGAATTTTCATTCCTAATGCTGCAACATAATCTTAATCAATGCCACCAACATCATCATCGTCATCGTCATCGTCATCGTCATCGTCGTCATCGTCGGTGTTCGGAGCTTGATGCAATTAAGTGGCCAACTAGGAACAGTAAAGCTGATAAATGCCAGTGGATTTGAGCGAGAAGTCCCAGCACAGATAGACACCGTTCGTTTAAAAGCTTTCATGCACTGCAAGAAAACAAAAAAACATTGAGTTTCAACGCGCAAATTCTTCGATAGTTTCACCTTATAAATAACAAGAGTCAGCTTTAAATTGTCCGTTTTTCCGAATGAAAGCGACTTTCGTAGCAACGGTTTAGGAAACTTAAGAGAAAGTATTAAAATTGCGGTGCTACGTCGACTAGGAGACTAGGAAATCGATGAAATCACAAATTGATAGAAGCACATCTCTCACAATCTTAGAGCTGGAGTTAATAAAACTGAAAGATAAATTACTACGAACACTTCTGCACTGCACAAATTGGGAAAGTCTATTTGTGCCATATAGTTATCAAATTTTCGATGCGTATCTACGAAGTTTCTTTCTTTTTTTTTTAATATGAATCTTTAATATTTTTCAGTGATTATGATAACAACAACAATATGTATAAGATGAGGTGAAGACTGCTTTCGAGTTCGCTCGGTTTACTGCCAGTGCATTCACATTCCATCTGCTGTGAGCACATATTATATGTATGTGTCTGTATTAAACATAAATATATACAGATAGTATACGTGTGCATATGCATGTATTGTATTGTATTGTGGGCTGCATATGGACACACAGACAGATAGACAGGCAGACAGACAGATAGACAGGCATACAGATATGTATAAGTGGAGCAGTAGCTGCGTTCGTAGAGCACTTGAAAGCATAATGCGCATATCGACATGTCCATTGGTTGGTTTTTCCAGCCACCCTGGGACACCCTGTGTGCGGACCGAGCACTTCAACTGGCGTCAATAGCACATTCATCCACAAAATAGGTGTGTGTGTGTGTGTGTGTGTGTGTGTGTGTGTGTGGATGACACATTAAAGTGCAGCTTTAACAAGTAAGAGTGCTGCAGTCGAGTGAGCTCGACTTCGATATACCCTGAACCCAGCTGTTTCATATATTCTAGTTTTATTTGGCAAATTTCCCTTTAAGAATTTTTTGTGTAGAAATGCTCTCACATATTATTGAAGAGTGAAAAAAGCCCAAATACACACATACTTTTGCTTCTAAAATTGTGTTTTTCATCGGTGTCGGATATCGAAATGTATCGATATTCGAGAGGCATTTATCGACTTGGCTGCTGATCCTGGTCAGCAATATATACACTTTATGGCATCAGAGATGCTTCCGTCTGTCTGTTACATACATTTGCGCAAAACCATTATACCCTTCAAAGGCATTTTCAATGGGTCCAGGGTACAAAAATGTCATGTGCACAGCAAACCATCATCCAAAGGCATAACCCAATAAGCGATTCACTCCTGTCCCGTCTGTAACAGCAAAGCGTGCACATAAACATATATGTACATATATACAATGTATATTGGAAAAACAACGCTTAACATCGTTTAACGTCATCCATCAGTTGTGAGTTTTGCGTGTGGCACTCCCAGTCAGAGACAGACACAGAGGCAGTGACAGAGACAGAGACAGAGACTGTCGCAAACTGCACCCTCTCTCAGCCGGCTTATTCGTTTATCCAAACGGGACGTGCACTGCATGCAATTGCAATCGAATTATATGGCAACTCTGCTTTACCGTTTCCTCAATTTATTGTGTGTTTTTTTTTTTTTTTTTTTTTTTTGTTAATCAACAACCAAACAACATAAACGTGGAACGTCCAGCCATGCAACGGCGCGTGGGCAGCTCGGACGACTGTCCAAAAGGGCATATCAGTCCTGCCTACGACCCTGTTAGCTTATCCAAGGAATGCAGCATAGAACAGAGGGTAAATGGTTAGTAAGGGTTGTAATTTTTGAATGCAGTGTGTCACTGCTTCTTCTAGGACAAACTTATCGATTTACTATGTGTGCATAAAATCAGTAAAATCAAAATTAAATTATGACAAACATCAAAAAACATCTGCGAACGCAAGAATTACACCCAAAGTAATACTATTCTACAGCTAAGTGGCTAATATTATGTTAAGGTTTTGAATGTCATCTGCCAAAAGTACAACAGGTGTCAAGATGACGCCAAAGTATGGCAATCCAGCTCGCAAGGTAGTAAATCAAAGTCCATAAACCACTTTATACCTAATTGGAATTCAAAAACAAAGTCAAACAAAAAAAAATAAAGATAAAATCAAATAAAATGTGGAAAGCATTAGTCTGATGCACGTAGCGCATAACAATGTTATTGGTGTCTCTTGCCACGCAAACGGGCACATGCAGCATTACGACAGCAGCAGGCAAATGTGTAACACAATTAAGGCGTACCAAACGCGCTGCGATGCGCTGCGATGGGGCAAAGCGTGCAACGATTGTCGACGTCAGCGTCAGCGTCAGCGTCAGCGTCAGCGTCATGGCAACCATCGAATAAATGGGTTGGGCAACAGGGCTGTACTGCATTTGTTGTGCTGGGCGTTGAGCTGTTGGGCGGCATTAATTATGCTTATGCCAATGTAAAATGTAATCTCATCAACTGTCCGCACCACACTCCACGCCCCCAATCGATGTGCAAGACACAAACGCCCAAAATTGTTCAATTTTTGCATTTAGCATAGCAATCGAATGCGCTGCGGTCGACCCCATTTACATTTGCATGCAGTTGAGCAAGTTTTGGACAGCCCTTTGACTTCGACTCTGACAGGTACAAGCTAACATCCGCTGCAGCAGCAGTAGCAGGCAGCAGCAGTAACAGCAGCAGCAGCAACAGCAGCAGCAACAGCAACAGCAGCAGCAGCAACATCCGCTGCAGCAGCAGTAGCAGGCAGCAGCAGTAGCAGCAGCAGCAGTAACAGCAGCAGCAGCAGCAGCAGCAGCAGCAGTAGTAGCAACAGCAGCAGCAGCAGCAGCAACAGCAGCAGCAGTAGTAGCAACAGCAGCAGCAGCAGCAACAGCAGCAGCAGCAACAGCAGCAGCAACAGCAGCAGCAACAGCAGCAGCAGCAGCAGTAGCAGCAGCAGCAGCAGCAACATGAATAAGAACAAGAAGCAGGCAAGCAGGCAACAACGAGCAAAATGTGCAGTTGTCAACAATGGCCACACACACACAAACACACACTCAGCACACACACACTCAGCACACACACACACACACACACACACGCACACACACACGTACAGGCAGCCGACAGCTTTGGTGTGTTCGCACGCACACAGCGACAGAGAATCGTAGTTGTTGTTTGAGAGAAGCTTTGACGGCGTCCGCATTTGCTGCTCGCTGCTCGGTGCTCGCTGCTCGGCTAAGTGAGTGGTAAGTTGTTCAGTTGGCGTTTGGCAGGCGCCGTGAACGGTTACCGCGTCCTTATTGTATTCGCTGTGCATTCGCTTCGAGTGCATGTGGCTCCGATCTAGTTGAGAATCGCTGATGTGTTTTTTTTTTCTGTTTTCTGTTGCTGTGTTGCGGTTTTTTCTGTGCATGTGTGAGAAAGTCTCTTTTCTTTTAGTTTGCTGAGCGCGCGCGACAATTCAAACATATTTGAATCGTTTACATCTTGGATTGGGTTGTTGTTGCCGCTCTCCCCAAAAAGCGAGCATGCAACACAGCCCTCAGCTGTTGGGGTATGTGTTTCGTGTTTGTTTTCTGTAGTATTCAAGTAGCTACCAAAAAGAAAAAGGTATTGTGGCTTTTGGGTCTAACTGATTTATGATGAAAGTCTGGCAAACACATTTACTTATGTGTGTATTATTATTGTTATTGTTGCTGTTTGTTGCTTGTTGTTTGTTGTTTCCTTGTTTGTTGTCCGTTGCCTTAGTTTTTAGTGAATGCTTGCCATTATGTAAGTCAAATAGCCCCAGGCCCTGTTACCAAGCACTCATTCCGTTAGTGACATCAATAGTGAGCGTGTCTCGCTTTTTACGGTCTTTATATTCTTTATGTTCCCAATTTCGATTAACTACTAACAATTTCCAACCAAAAAAAACAAAAAAAAACACTTGCATAAAAAGCTTAGTTTAGAGTTTGTAGCAGGTTTAATACAGCTGATGTTATGACCATACATAAAATGTAATTTTCAATTAAAATCTATTTACTCTCAAGCGCCATTCAAGGCTTGTGTCGAGATCAGCAACAACTTTTTAAAGCACACTTATTGGCGCATTTGCAGTTTATTTTTAGCCTATACCCAAGTTGCATGCTATCAAAATGAGCATTTCTGAGCAATTCCAGTTTCTGGCAGATCTCGATTCAGACAACAATTGTTATTATAGTTCAATAATTTAAATATGTATTACAATTTTAAAATGTCAACACAAAATTGAGTAAGCGAAAGTTCATGATTTTAGAGGCATAAGTAGATGTGACAATAATAGTTGTTGGACACATCTATCAAGATGCTATGAGTAATCAACAATTTAAGATTCCAATTTTTATCAATAGATATTTTAGAGATTTTAACAAAACTAAAGCAAAGCAAAGCAACTCACAATATTTCATATATCTGGGAGAGCATTGAAGTGGAAAACTTAAAAATCGAACAACTTGCGACTCCAATGACATCATTGAAGTCTGAAGCTTATCAGAAAGTTCCGTGCTTGTTTTTTTTTTTTTTTTTTTTTTTTTGTTTTTTTAACAGCTTCAGATGTTGTCATTGGCAGTAGTTGCTGCTAACCAACCAACATGTTTCTCGCTCCTCGCTCCTCGCTGCTCGTTGCTGTTTCCTTTTAGCAAATGAGGCACAAGCAACATCAACTGCAGTGAATAACCCCAATGTGTGTGTGTACAAGTTTTCAATGTGTGTGTGTGTGTGTGTGTGTGTGTGTGTGTGCGTTCCATTACTTAACACCTACAAGCTGCCATTTGTCTGCACGCTATTACACGATTACAGCAACAACAACTGACGGCTTGAACTACCCCCAAAAGACGTTGACCAGGTCAACGGTGCGAACATTTTGGGTTTGAGTCCCCGGTTTGAGTATTAGTCATGGCTCACTGTTTGCCTTTTGTTATTGCATGCTAATTTCATTCAATTCCTATTAGCTGTCCACTTCTCCCACTCTCCCTCTCTCCCCCTCTCTCTCTCTCTCTCTCTCGCGCGCGCTCTCTCTCTCTCTCTCTCTCTCTCTCTTTGTCTATCATGCAGCCTGAAAGTATGCAGTGAAATGTGTAATCGCATTTAACATTACTATCAAGCATACCCAAGTCCAGTCCGAGGCCCAGAAAGCGAATAAAACGAAAGTTTAGCCAAAAGAGTGTAGAACAATGAGAATGGCCAGCGTTACAGTTACCAGCCTCATGTACAGTTACCGTCAGCATCGTACCATGTGCCACTTGGCTGGCACAGACAAACGCCAACAACGACAACCATCATCAACAACCGACAATCAACAACAAAGAAGAACTAGCTAAACACAAGCGGTGCAATGAGAGACGATAATGTGCTCGACTTTCAGATACCCTGTACCCAGCTAGAATATATACATAAATACAACTTCTCTGTATCTGTCCTGGCAGATCGACGATCTGGGTATGAATTGTGTAATAAATAGTTAGTTCGAGTTGAGTTGTAATTTCGAACTTTCGACTTTATTCCTTAAAAGAGACGAAGCAGGGGATCATTAGAGTCCATGGAAGAGTTTGTCTTTACAAGATGTATATTTTTTTACTTATCTTTATCATGTTTTCAAGTGGTCGCCTGCCAGACATGTTTAAACATGTTTCTTGATTCCTGAACACATATCGACATCAATAAATCGGTACAGGGTATATGAAACGAGCAGCAAGCAGCAAGCAGCAAAAACAGCAAGGCAAAAACTGAGCACCTGCACCCGCAAGTTGGCCTAAATTGGCAGGCCACCGACTCTGTTGCAAAGTACAATACATAATGAAAAGAGCACACACACACACACACACACACAGAGAGAGACGTATATGTAAACTGATTTAGTGGGCTGCAAGCAGTGCTCGCTTATCAAAAGCTGGCGATCAAAAGCAACGCCAACAGTTTTGTGTTCCATTCTGCTTTCTCGTTGCCTTCCTTCTTTTCTGACTCGACTCACATAGCGTGCAGCACACACTCTCACTCCCACTCCGAACACCCAGCACCCAGCACCCAGTTGCCAACACCACCATCATCCACCACTTCCGAACACAGCCTTCTGTGATTTCGACAATGAACACAAAATGTTGCTCTTGATATGAACACATTTACAATATTTGTTGCGAACTGGGAACTGTCGTCGGCTGCTGCGGAATGAATCCGTTTATCTTTGAAAAAGTTACATAGATGTCACAACTTTTAATCACTTTTTTATTTTTTTTTTATTCTTTTTGGCAAAGAATTGAGTAGTATTTGATCATATTTTGTTCTAGCTGACTTAATTCAATATGAACTGAGTTATGACTGTGCTTTGTCCATGCAATAAACTCTTTGAATCGATCAAAAATGTATCATAATCTCATAATCTGCTGATACAGTCTACAACAGTATACTAATAATATTTATGTGAACTAATTATGCCAGTTTTTATCCAAAATGGTTCCATAGTGCCCCAGGAGTTCTTCGCTAACTTCATTTTGGGTTGGCTAACAAACAAATAATCACAACATTTTTAGTATAATGCATTTTTGCATATGCGCTTCCGTTTCCGCTTCCTCTGGGCCATTTAGCACACTGATATTGAAGGGAAGGAAGGTCAGCCCACAGTTTTGCCTTCGCCTTGGACTTTCGCTCTCCGCCCCTCCTCATTCCCTTCTCCTGCTGACCAACACTGCTGGTAGCTGGTAGCTTCGACGAATCCCGCGCCACTATTAATATTCTGCCGTTTGTTTCTTATTGTTTTTCTTTTGTTTTGTTTTTATTTTTGTTTTTTTTTTTTTTTTTTGGTTTTTGGGAGCTTGCGGTGATGGGGGTTTTGTGAATGCCAATTTGGCGATGGGAGCTCGTTTTCAGAGGGTTACGGGGAAGTTTAAGGGGATCGAGTATTTTGTTTTTTTTCTTTTTTTTTTTTTGTTCTTGGGCCAGAGCACAATTTATGAGGTCAATGAAATTGTTGCCTGTCGCGCAACTCTCACCACTTGCCTCAAAAGTAAAAGCAATTGGGCACAGCGACGACAGCGGCGACGTCGCATAATAAACCGCGTAACCACCCGCCCCAACCCACCCCCTCCAAACTCGACAGGCCCTTCCACCACCGATGCCTGGCCGCTCTGCACGTATTGCCAATGTCATTGGGGCCAATGTTGTAAAAGGTTTTTTTTGTGTGTGTGTTTTTTTTTTTTTTTGGCGGATAGTTTCAGCGCACTAGAAAGTTATGTGCGGGCGGGGGTGTGGTTAGAAAGGGGAAGCCGGAGCTGGGGTCGCCCACTCTAAACTGCTTTGTGCTGATGATGACTGAGCAGTCGCAATCCTTACCAGAACCCCCCCTCCCCCCCCCGAATTGTTGCCCTGCTTACTGCCTGTCAGCTTGCTATCGATTTTCAATGAATGTTGCCAAAGTTGTGGCTTGCGGGCAACTAGGAGCACACAGTGGCCTGCGGAGGCTGCGCTCGTCCAGCATATTTAAAAGCGGTTAGGTGGTTAAGTGATTTGGGTGGTTTAAATCATCTGTCATCGCGTTAAGCAGCTTCTACGATAAGCTGATGCCGCCGCATCGAAACAATATATGAAAACTATAGCGAAAAGTTTGCACGGCTTTTCGGGTATTCATTATTTCATTTATATATTTAGCTCTATTAACTTGACTTTGATGTGGGTACATGATATGGGCTTGGCAGCTATGCCACTCACAAGTGCATGGACTTAAATGTGGTATACCCATGAGTACACTCGCAGCACTCATCAGCAAAAATGCCAAATGTTATGGCATTCTATACACAACTTGTTGCACTTATTCATTCATTCATTATGCATGTATGAGAATAATCATGAATGTGATCATCACTACCCAGAGATAAATAAATAAATGAATGCAACTACTGATTACCATATAGTTTAGCTGACATGGAAGCAATTGGTAGTTTTTCCAAATGAATAATTCCATTTAGATGGGAGCAGGTCGACTTTGAACTATAATAATATTTGATCTTATAGATGAAAATTAAAAATTACTTAAAGTTAATGGAAAGTTCATCTTATATACTCATGAGTGCATTCACGAGTATATGAGACGAGCGTACCTAAGAGCCTTAAAACCCCATGAGCCCACTCAAGAGTGTATTCATGCACATTTTTATATTTCAATAAACGCCCGTACGGCGGCAGCTCTATGTAAATTTAGACTGTCACTTGGAGGCACGAAACACACACACACACACACACACACACACAAGGCTATATAAACTAAATCTGCGTGTGGCAACTGTTGCAAAGCCAAGCAGTTTATCACTGAACTACATCAATATTGGCGTGTGTGTGTGTGCGTGTGTGTGTGTGTGTGTGTGTGTGTATATGTGTGAGTGTGTTTAGCTAAATGGCAGAGCCAGCTGCTGTTACGCACTACGGTGACGGAGCTTGTCTAAATTGCCAACAAAACAATGCCAAACACCTCTATAAATATAATTCCAGTAACATGCACACGCATTATATATATACATATATATATATATATATATGAAGTCAAGGTTAGTTCTGCGATATTTTTTTTTGTCGATTCATTATTGGAAATCAAAGCCGTTTAACCAAATGTCAATCAATGCAGGGTAATTGGCAGGGGGCATGTGCACATATCTAATTTGTGATATTTTCAGATAGGCAAACAAGCAAATAACGATTCCTCAGCGGATGGATTGTTATACGCGTGGATCACATTAATGTTAACATATGAACACACGAAATGAATATTGAATACATAAATATTGATACACATATTCTATATGTATATATATATATATATATATATATATACAATATGCACAATGTGCATGTGTATCTCAATCATTGGCCAGATTGCCCCAAAAAGTAGGCAATCCATTCGTTGCAGGCGAGCTCCCAGAAATTGCCAGAGAGAAAAGCTTTTACTCATATTGAAGTCGTCCACAATCCATAAACTGCAAACTACACTTTTGTGTGAAAAAAAAGAAGTTTTATTTTACTCTATTCCCAATGGCCAAATGGAGTATATTTGTTTCGTATTAAGTATTGAAATTGTTTGTCTAAGCAGTTGTCGCTTCAAAAGTGAGATCACTCACAAATTTGAATCGATTCCCAAATTCTTAACTATAATTCAATTATTGGTATATTACAATCCCCCCGAAAACCGACGTTTTCTTCATTCCCAGAGTATGTGAATTGCTAACGAGTTGAGTTTGTTGCATAAATAATGTTCAACTCGAAAGATCCAATGCGACATATTTATTCTACTTCTTCTTTTTTTCTTCAACTAAAATTATGATATATATATATATATATATATATGAATAACTATATACATATATATATATGTGTGTGTGTGTGTGTGTGTGTATGTGTTTGTGCTTTTATAGATTTTTTACTAACCGCAGCTTTCACTGCAAAGCAAAAATGTCAACTTTGACAAAACAACGTCAGTTTTTGGCACAGTTTTCCCATTAATCTGGGAGCGTGGAGGCGGCGATGAAGTCATGCTCTAAAGCTGCAATAAGCCAATACCGTCTACTTAGCCCACGTCACTCAAACGAACATTCACTTGCAGTTCGGCATTGTAATTAAATAAATAAACTTGCGCAAAATGTCAGTCAATCGAAAAGTTGCTAGAAAGAAAAAAATCAAATTTTAATGAGATTTACATTAGCCGATAGCTAAAATAATATATAAAAACAAAAAGCAAATGGAAAATGGAAAAAGGTTCAGCACAAACCAACAAGAAATCCTCAAAATCGACTAAAATTGCGTTTGCCCTTTTGTTGGTATCTGGAGTCAATGTTGGTCAGATTTGATTGCTTCAAATTGCTGCGGTGCTTTTGTATTAAGCGGTTTTTGTTAACCGGTTTCAAATATTAAAATATTTATAATATGATTGAATAAGTGGTTTTTGGATTGTGCCATCAACCAGTTCTTTACTTTGTCTTACTGCAAATTCAATTGAAAATTTGTCGTCAACCAAACAATTTTCTGAGAATTGACAGAAACTCATACTAAGCAACACCAAAGTGTACGTATATATATGCATATAAATTTATGTGTATATATATATATATACACATATATATATATATATATATTTATAAGGATATATACTTTGTGGTTGTTATAAATGTAATTGTCGTTGTTATTACTTCATTGGAGCCAGTTCAACGAACTGTAGACACGAAATGAATGGCAATTTGTTGGCTACGGTTATTACACCAACAATTTGTTGCCATTATAGTATTTTTTCTTCCTCTTCTGTTTTTGGAAACTTATTCCCTAGTGATTGATAGTATGTGTGCAAGTTATGGCTGTTGTACTCCGTTCTGAGAAAATTAGTTACAAATATACATACATCCTCAGATTGTGCATATGATATTAACCGATTGATTGAAGCTTAACAATTTTTATGTACCATTTTCTACACTCTGAAAAAAAAACTCACCATGAATTTTTGAAATACTTTTCGGCACGAAGTGCAACTGATCTGATTATTATTTAGAATTATATTTTTACAAACTGGGGCTTTCTTTTCTCAATTTCAACGTACAATTTTGTACAATTTATAAGAAAATATGTCTAATTTTTCAGAGTGTATTGTGTGTACACCAAACATATTGTATTAGCTCATAATAAACCCACATAAATATTTAATTTGTAAAAACTTCCCGCAGCTAAACTGGAATTAATTTCTGAATTTTCGAAAGGATTTTATCTTTTCGACTTTTTAGAAAAAACATATTTTAATAATAAAACATACTTCTCATAAATTAAAAAAACAAGTTAAATTTGTAGAATTAGCAAGCCATTCTAAATTTAGGAGCTATTTCTAAAAAAAAGAATGACTTTCTTGTTTTCAAACAAAAAATGTAAATTATTTGATTTTATATAAACATATGTATGTATAAAATAATGAATATGATTTTTAGGTGGCAACAGTTCATTGTGCAGGGTATATCGTAGTCGAGCATTCTATCGGATAGCAACCAATTGTTGTTGTTATAGTTATTGTTGCCTGCGGCAATTATGGGAAGGCAAGAAAAGGAAGTGTGCCAATAGCCGTCTAATGTGTTTCCTAAACTCTCCTCTCTCTCTCTCTCTCTCTCTCTCCCTCACACTCTCACTGTCTCCCTCTGTCTCTTCCCCAGTTGAAGGCTACGCCTGCAGGACGACGTGAAACTTAATGTCTACATATGTGTATGCATGTGTGTGTGTGTAAGTGTGTGTGTAAGTGTGTGTGTGTAAGTGTGAGCCCTAGTTGTGCACGCTGAGAACCGGGATGGATGCGCGACGACAGAAGCGACTTGGCCCAGCGCCAATTGCATCGTTCGAAAAGTCATTTGAGGACAATACCACTGTGGCAACAACAACAACAACAACAAATGCGACTGCAACCCAGCAACAACAGTCGCAACAGCAGCAGCAGCAGCAGCCCCGACTAGTGGTAAGTCTTATACATTATATGCCAAATTTGAACGCACACATTTACTTGCACATGTATGTATGTACGCATATATATAATTTGAGTGTATGTAAATCAATATGTATATCAATTATTTATGATTGGGGACTGAAATTAATGAACAACAACATATAATCAATTTGAGCATCGGATGCTGTACGCAAGCAAAACGCAAGCTTTACAGCTGATTGTGGCTGAGGTGGGGTGCGCCGAGGGGCGGGTGCAGGGCCTGCAGTGCTGGCGGTTAGGCGGTTGGGCGGTTGGGCGGATAGGCGCAGCGAGCCGGGTGAATGCTCTGGGCTCTGGGTGAATGCCAAAAATATGCAAATGACCGCTTAAAAGGCAGGCGAAAAAAACGCTTTTGGCCAACAAACAAAGACGAAGCCTAAGCGATGCCCACAAATATTATAAAAATCATAACAATAACAACAACAACAATAATAGCAACAATAGCAGCAGAAGCAGCAGCACAACGAAAACAGCAACAACAACAAGGACTCGCAAACTGTATGCGGGCAGTGGGCGGGGCACAGCTGAGTAGGCACAATTTCAAAAATATTTTGACACGCGTCAAATCAAATGTAAAGTGGAAGTGCTCCAAATAATGTCATTTAACAATGGGCAAAGATTGACGTATATATATATATGTGTGTGTGTGTGTGTGTGTGTGCGTGTGTATGTGTGTGTGTGTGTGTGAGAGGCGAGAAAATACTGCCAAAATTTGAAACTTCCAAAAGCATCGAGAGATGGGGAGTAAGCAAGAGAGCACGAGAGACAGAGACAGAGACAGAGAGAGCGAGAGTGAGAGCAAAGCGTGCTTGACACAGTGCTCATCAAATACTTAGAAACGGCATAATATGTACAGTAAATGTTCAAATATGAAACTGCAAACAAATATTGCGTAGACCTATTTTTGTATGAGAGAAGCTTTAAACTTTTGACTGCTGCTGTTTTGATAGTTGCATCACATCCGTTCTAGGCCTTTATAAAATGCGGTCAAAATTCAAAAATGCAAGAATATCTATTTAAAATATGTGCAATTTTGAAAAGCACAGTTCGCCGTGCATTTATTAATGTGTGTAGCGCTGTGGCGAAAGCTTAGCCAGTTGAGCGTGCAGCGACATTTAGTGGAGCTTTTGTGTTAAGCGCCTGCTGCTGCTTTTAAGCTTTCAGCAGCAAAATCAGCAGCACAAACGGCAGCTTTCTTCGAATCCGGTCACCCTCTGCTGCGAAAGACGGCAGCAGACGCCAGCAGCCGCACATAGCAAACTTTTCGGCAGTCGACGCAGCCAGTACGACGCTGGCGCTGTGTGCGTGCAGTCTATCGGTAACGTAACGTAACGTAACGTAACAAATGAAACAAATGCCGATAGAGTGAGACTGAGTGAGAGAGAGAGAGAGGCTGGCTGAGCGAGAGCGAGAGCGCGAGCTTGGAGTTTGGAGTGTGGAGCGTGAAGCGTGAAGCGCGCTGAGCGGGCGACCAGCGAAAGAAGCAAACCAAAAGCCAAGGGAAGCGAACCCAACAAGCGAACGAACAAACGCACGCGGCTGCCAACGACCAAAAGTGAACCAACAAAAATTTGTAGTTGACTTTGCGCTTCCCTTGCGCCTTCTCGCAGCGTAGCTTTTTTTTTCTTTTTGTTGTTGTTGTTGTTGTTGTTTGATTGCTTGTTTTTTTTCGGTGGAACGCTAAGTAAAGAAAAATTAATGAAAAATTAATAAGGACAAGTTGGGGCAGCGAGCAGGGAGCAGCGATAAAAATACAAAAATATATACAAACAAACCAAATACATTTACAGACTGGGCCAGAGAGCAATAGCATCAAGTTTTGGCACACGGTGAGTAGATGCCATGTGTATGTGTTGGTCTCTGCATGCGTGTGAGTCTATGTGTGTTTGTGTGTGTGTGTGAGTGTGTGTGTGCTGGGGACACAACATTAACAATAAACAGAAACAGAAACAGCAGCACGCTGCGAGTCTGAGAGGCACACACTATATACATATACATGTATATATATATATATATATATATATATATACATGCAAAGCTTTACATTATATACTATATAAGTATATTTAAATATTTATATATGTGTGAGGCTGTTGCTGCTGCTTTCTTTATTACAAATTTGCATAATAATTAATATCATAAGGCATTTGACAATGCGCAGCTTCCAACAGCAAAAAGTATGCATGAAAAATAAAACAATTCGTTGCCCTTTCGACTGGCCCCATTTTGTGTGCCTCCTTGCCTCCTCGCCTCCTTGCCTCCTTGCCTCCTTGCCTCTTGGCTGCGGCTCTGGGTTTTTTCTTTTTTTTTTATATCGTTTTTATACTTTTTTATTTTGCTCCTTTTCTGTACACCAGAAAATATTACAAAAATAAAGGCGAACCACAACAATTCGAAGAATTCCGTTACCAAGCCGGCTCTTGTTTATCCAAATTAATTACAATTTTTATGTATGCGCCACGGCGTGCGGCGGCATTTAATAAGAGAGCAAGCTAGACACTGGCAGACAGAGAAAGAGAGAGAGAGCGAAACAGAGAGAGGGAGAGGGAGAGCAAATGTGCGAGTGTGTGTGTGTGTGTGTGTGTGTGTGTGTGAATGAGAGCGAGCTGAAGCACGTGAAAACCATAGCATAGTTTTCAGCATCAGCTTTAAATTAATACGGTTGCATGTATGTATATACTCATATATATATATATACATATATACTTAAATATATATAGTGAAAATATAGCATAGTTTTCAGCATCAGCTTTCAATTATATATATACACATATATATATATATATGCATATATGTCCCAAGGCTTGCCCCGCCTACAATACCATATCACTTAAAATAGAAGCGTGCCAGATTTGTTGCCATTCTTTTTTATTTGTCTTTAAATCATAATTATAATCGGCGGTGCTCCAATTTGCGAAAGCGCAAACATTCCACATCCATTTTCAAAGCGGACGCTTTGTTCCCCCATTTGAGGGGAGCCATTAAGCTTGCTTTGGTTAAGCCCTGTTAAGGTTGCATGAATGCGTTTATTTTGCAACACAAATAAAAGTCATTTGATGTCACAACACTTTATAAATAATGAAATATAAATTAAAGTGGAAATTTCAATTAATTTCATGTAAAACTATAATCGAATAGGAAGAAGATTACATACCCTTATAGATCCTATAGTTATTCTGCTGGCATCCACATTTTAGTACCGACTTTGAAGTTGTTTCTAGTTGAATTTGAGTTTTTTTTTTTTATTCGGTTTATTTTGTTTGGTTAAACAAATGTTCGTCTTGAACACATAAAGCATCCGAAAACGAAAATGGAAGATTTGCGTTGCTTAAATTGAAGTACATCAAATTTAAACTTAATTAGAGCGTCACTTTGCAATCTCTTTAATCATTTAATCTATCGCTAAATAATTAATAATTAGGTACGGATTTTTTTTAAACAGTTTTTCTTCATACTATGGCTATGGAGAGATAAATAGCACCAAATATATTTAAAAAAAAAAACGGTACTTGTATAATTCTCAAAATTTTGCAACAGACAGTTGGACAACTTTTCATGCCCGTTTTTACTGGATTATTAAATTTCATTTTCCCCCTTATGCGTTCCGATATATCTACTCCTTTTTATAGAATCATCTGTTTTATTTTCTTGGTTTTTCTTATATTTCATTTTTTATTAAGCTATAAATTATAAGTTTTGGCTCATTTATTTGTACAACTTTTGCTGTTTGGTTGATGTGCTTAAAAAAAAGCACGAGTTCCCATCTCGTGTCACGATAGTATATATATATATTTGACACGCGCTTAGTCACTTAGTCTCACCAGCACAGACAATGAACTCGGGCTTTTCACATGGAAATCCCTCTCAGACCTCAACGGCAGCTCTAAGTTCTGAAACGCCATGTGTCAATCAGCTTGTTTGTGTGTGTGTGTGTGTGTGTGTGTGTGCGTGTGTGTGTGTGTGTGCGTGTGTGTGCGTGTGTGCGTGCGTGTGTGCGTGTGTGTGCGTGTGTGCGTAAGAACTTCTCCTTGAACACATTTGATGCGCTTGCATTGCATTTGAGAATTTTAGCATTTTAGGTGGGTGGCGTGGAACGTGCCTCCGTCTGTTGCTCCACTAAACTATTACGTGAACGCGGAGCTCAGCTATTCAGACCGACAGAAGGAGAGGGTTGGCGTGATGGGGATGAGGATGGGGATGGTGGTGTTGTTATTCTGGTACGCTTGTCTTAAGTTTAAATTGGATAATTGCATTGGCATTGCGTTTGGCAGTTTGAGGGGGGATGGGTGGGTGAGACGATGCTTGAAGCTTGCTAATGGATAGCCCCCAAACTTTTGGACTTGGCGGCAAGGTCACGTTGTGGCGCTGTGGTGCTGTGGCACTGTGGCACTGCTCCTTGAATTATAAAAGCTTACGTTCTGCATATAATTAGAGTGGTTGGTTAGTTATATAAGGGTGCAGGGTACGCAAATGAATTAAGCACACAGATTAGAGGCTCTTAAATTAGCTGGCCAAATGGCTGGTTAGTTTGCAAATAAAGTGCATTTTTTTTACATGCATTGAATGTTGGCGAAGAGAGCAGAAAACCACACAATTCGAATTTAAGCCTCAAACTTAAGCAAGACAAAGAGAAAGATAAAGTGAGAGAGATAGAGAGAGAGAGAGGGAGAGAGAGAGAGGGAGAAAGAGAGAGTGACGCAGATGTCAGCAGTCAACTAAAACTTTTGTTTTAGCCCAGACTCGACTCGATTTGCAGTTTGCATGCTGTTCTTTCTTTGCCATTGCTCCATGGCTTCTGTGCTTTGTTTCGACATTGTTTTTTTTTCTACTCTAATACTGAAGATGGAAGGGTATATTGGCCCTCTGTCCGCATAACCCTATGAACGCAACTGTTTCGACTAGAAACTTGAAACTTGTGAAATATACTCGACAAAGTGCTAACATTTTTTGTGTTACGTCCACAGATGGCCAGGAAATCGATAAAATACGCAAAAATATCTCTAACAATTTTAAGGCTGCAGTCAGCAAATTTAAAGTGTATCTTAGCGATAGCTTCGATAACTAAATTGAATGACTGCTTCCACTCCGACCCTGATGGTCTAAAGCGATAAAACCATATATCTGACACAATTGGAAAGCTAGAGTCGCCAAATTTCAATTAGGTATATTAGTAGTAACACCCCTCAAAACCTATATTTGTCCCGCAATTTTAGAGCTAAACTGGTACACAACCAACATTTCGGCAAGACGCCCACCCACTTGCTTGCCATATCAGCTGTTATCAGCTGGCATTGCATTGATATCAATTGTATCAAAGTATTTCACAGTCAACTGTTATTTGCTATTCTTGTTTTATTTATATTTTTGCTGATAGCGAAAGCCAAACTGTTTTGGCAGAGAAACCAAAATTTGGTCTTAATTATGATTTTAATCTCTTTGTGCTTGACGTATATTCGGAGTCAGTTTATTGAGCATTTGATGACTGCTCAAGCCAGGCAAGGATCACAAAGTATCGCGCAGTCGGTGACACTCATCACTCGCATCTTCTGTTCGATAGAAATTGTCGCAATCCACTCGCAGTCCCAAAGCTAATAAAGGAAATTTAATTAAAAGCCAGTATCATTTGAACGCCAGGTAGTCCAGTCTGCATGCCAACAATGTCTCCACGATAAAAACAGTGAGGACACAATGTGGGTGAAGCGATGAACAACTGGGAACTGAGCAACTACTGCAAGCGAATGATATTCATTAAAATCTCATGCTATGAATGCCATAAAGGAATTAACGTTCATTGTGATTGGGCTCTGTGTTTTTTTTGGGGGGGCTCTCATTACAATGCAGGCAAACACACACACACACGCACACACACACACACAGGCACACTTGTGTCGTACAAATGGTGCCAGGACATTTGATTTCAATTTGCGAAATGTAAGTGAAAAGTGCACATTTGCCTATGTGTGTCTGTGTGTGTGTGTGTGTGTGTGTGTGTGTGTGTGTGTGTGTGTGTGTGTGTGTGTGTGTGTGTGTGTGTGTGTGTGTGTGTGTGTCTGTGTGTGTGTGTGCGTTCATTATGATTTAAGTGGAAGGTTGCGAATCAAGTTGCCCTTGATCCCATTGCAGATGATGGAACAAACGCTGTGCAAACAGACAACGACACCTCGCAATCCCAATACCAATACCAATCCAAATACCAATACCAATACCAATCCCAATGCCAGCGAAGCGCCAAGCATATCGGGTGCAATGCCCAACAATTCCAATTCCAATCCCAATACCGGAACTGGCACTGGCAGTGGCAGTGGCACTGGTAACAGGAACACGAGCTGCTCCTCATCCTCATCGTCCACATCCACCGCCTCGTCAGCCACCTGCTCCGCAAATGCATCCAGCATCGTTGCCAAGCAACGTCCGCCGCCGCTTAAAACGGCAACGACAACCGTAACAACGACATTGGTCAGCAGCAATGAGGGTGGCCAGCCATTGCCGAATTCAACAGTCACGGGCGGTGTTGCTGGCGGTGCTGGCGGCGGCAACTATCGCGGTGCTGCCACATTAACGACACCATCAACGCCACGCATCGAGCTGAGCCGCGCATCCAGCTCATCGCACCACGAGGAGGACAGCCGCGAGAGCAGTCCGGAGAACGTTTTCGAGCAGGTAAGGCGACTTAGTTGCTCCTTCTAATCGATGTCCGGCTTAGTGGCTAGTAGCTTGGTTTTTAGAGCAGCGACACTGCCTTTCAAACACCCAGCCACAACAACAACAGCAACCACAGCAACCACAGCAACAACAGCCACAACAAAAACAACAACCAGAACAATGACAAAAGCAACAAGAAATATTACAATTAACTTTGGCCTGCCAATGCTTTTTATGCCCTTGCAGCCGAATCTTACTCAAAGCCAGCTTAGAATTGCATTTACCATGTGAATCATCAGATTCTGTTTGGAATATTTAAGGAATATTTAATCGATATTGATATTTGATATTGTAGTCTGTTGGAGATCAAATTCAGTCGGTTTTTATTTTTTTTTAAATCAAACTTTAAGTTAAAGCTGGGCTCAATTTGGCCATAACAATTATGAGTCATTAAACTACCTAAAAAAAATACCGAAAAACTTGAATCAAAAGTTCTAGTTGCAATGAAACCTATAAAATATAGCTGTCTGATCCGAATTAAAATTGAGGACACAACAGATATCGTCAGATTACCTCTAATATGATATTTTGATAAAGAAATTGTTATTAATTTATTTAATGTCAACTAAAGTCAGTCGACACAAAATATTATAAAAATAAATTGAAAAAGATATTAAAAATTAAATTTAAATATAAAAAAAAATTTATAAGAAATATTTAAAAGATTTTCGGATGTTCCTAGTAAGCTGCAAGGGTATAAAGAAGAAGAAGAGGAGCTAGTACAACCACAACAGCAAAATCGCGAACACCGCACGACGTTGACGTCGACGTCGACGTCACAATCGCCGTCGCAGTTGCAGTCGACGTCGCATTTAATGAATCATTTTGTGCTAATTATTTGTACTTTGTTCTTGTTTTTTTCATTTCTTTCTAACTCTCTTTTTCTGCGTAACTCTCTCCCTCTCTCTCTCTCACACACTCTCTGTCTCTCTCTCTCTCTCTCTCTCTCTGTCTGTCTGTCTGTCTATTTCCTGTATGTGTCGCTTCTACCAATGCACATACACACCGAACTTTACAACACACACACACACACACATACACACGCACAACTCAATCACCACCAATCCCAATACCAATCCCAATACCGTTACCAATCCCAATACCGTTACCAATCCAACCAATCCAACCACGCAATGCACAAAAATTGGCTGTTGATCTCATTTTTCATCTGTGTTTATCTAACTGTGCTCTGTGCTCTGTGCTCTGTGCCTTCACCAACACATCCACATTGCTTCTGCGGCAATCGCATGCTTCCCCCCCTCCCCCTTAAACTTAACTTGCTAAAAATGTCTATGGAATTCTATGTGTGTGTGTGTATGTGTGTGTGTGTGTGTGGTGGTGTGTATTGGGTGGTCAATGTGTTTAACTAATGCTATGAAGGTCGGCACTGGCACCCTACAGGAAACCATTGGTCTCGGTTTTCGCGAGGAGGGCGCCTTGGAGTTGCGCAGCTCAACAGAGGAGCTCTACTTTATGGATCCAGAGCAGAAAAAAGAGGAGCAGGAGCGCCAGCAGCAACAGCAGCAGCAGCAGCAACAGCAGCAGCAACAACAACAGCAACAACAGGTGAGTGTGGTTGGGGATGGACTGCAGTGCCAAGAAGGATGGCTTCCAGAAAGAATGGATCATTATGCTAGCTAACTTATATTTAATTGAAGGCCATAAGACCAGATCGTAATACTCCAAGAACTTAAACATATTATTATAATGTTTAAACTCTGTTTAAAATCACTTCTGGCTTAACAAACTCAACTAAGTCAACCAGTCAACCAGTCACCAGCTAAGTAATGTGGGTTTTTCAGGGATTGCTGACATTTTTATACAGATC
Organism: Drosophila anomalipes; assembly: GCA_035041615.1. NCBI lineage: Eukaryota > Metazoa > Arthropoda > Insecta > Diptera > Drosophilidae > Drosophila > Drosophila anomalipes. The sequence goes on from JAWNKZ010000254.1 coordinate 4,486,185, forward strand.
TTAAAGACGGTTCTGATAAAGAGTTATTTAATTCGTTGTTTAATGTTTAAATTACAATTTGAATATTGTAAAAATACATCGAATTAAATCACTGCGCTAGTTGTTTGTGAACAGGGGTTCTGCATCCCCCCCAATGACCGTGATGCCATAATTAAATTGCTGTCGGATCCACTTACTTAAATTCCTATTGCATAAAACCCGCAAGTGGTGGTTGTGCCACAGACAACAACAATAATAATAAAAATAGTTTCTGTAGTTGCCAAGGACACAATCAGCTAAAAACAGAAGAGCGAAAAGGGGTGGCGAATTTGAAAATTGACAGAACGGAAATTAAAATACTTAACATGGCATTGGCATGGAAACCAAAGAGAACTCAACAGCAGCAGCAGCAGCAGCAGCAACAGCAGCAGCAGCACAAGCAAAATAAATTAAAATCAACAACAAAGTTAAATTAAAAATGATGCAAAGTGCACTTAAAAATGCAGTTCCACTTCCACTGGCTGTGGCAGCTGCCAGTGACAGCGTCAAGTGGATGTCGACGAGTCAAAAAAAAAACGCCACCCCCGCCAGCCGGCCCCAATGCCGGCTGAGTGGGTGGCAACTGACTGACGACTTTTGGTTTGTTTAGCGTTTAACTGGGAAAACAACTGGCGACTGCAGCTGACGCAATTGCTGTGCAAACAAACGAGCTTACTTTGCAGCTATCAGCTGACAAATGCAGCAAAGGTATTTACAAATACCAGCAGCAGCAGTAGCAGTAGCAGTAGCAGTAGCAGTAGCAGTAGCAGTGGCAGACTTCTAAATTATCCTATAGCTATATGCAATTATTCTTATCCCACTTGGGACATTATCTAGGTGCATATTTACTGCTGCAAATGCGTCTAGACACATTATCCTTATCAGTTCGGAGAACCCTTAACAAGTCCAGTTTATCTATTTATATTATTCAAATGTTTTTCATGAATCTTTCAAAAAATAGAATAAAATATATTAAAAAAATATATAAAAAATGGAAAATGTATTCTAAAAAGAAATCTGCTCGTCTTGCTTCAATATGTTTGCAATCGCAAAATAAATTTCAATTACTGCATTTAAAATTCAGTGGAGTCTTGATTAAAAAAAAAGAAAAGAAGCACTTTCTTGTCTGCTCACTTTTGATACCCTATACTATATATATATACTATATAGTTTTCGCTTTGTTATACCGGACTAAGACGATTTCATATAGAGTTGATTAAGTTTCTAGCTGTCTTTTGCTTTTCAATTGACTCTCTGTGACAACAGGGCTTGCAACTTGTTGCATTCCGCGTCGCTTGGCTACAGTTCCAGCTCCAGAAACAATTTCTATTTATTTCCGTGCTCCGCTTGGTAGGAGGAGAAGGAGAATGAGAACAGAGGACGGAGATATAGCTGGCAAGGGGAAAGGATAAAGCGTGATTGGAATAAACGGAGAACGGAAAGTGACCAATTGCCAGCGAGCTTATTAATTGAAATACCAACAAAGTGGCAACGCTGTCAATAGCAGAGCATCCGCATAGTGTTGTTGCTTGTTGCTTGTTGCTTGTTGCTTGTTGCTAGTTGCTAGTTGCTGTTTAGTGTTGGTTGCTTTTTCGTGTGGAAATAATCAAAACAAAATGTTTTACCAACTGCGACAGCAGTCGTTGCAGGAAACTAATTAATTCAAGCTGCCAACAAAAGTTGTCCTGCGCCCATCGAGTCATCCTTGAGCCACGGACAGGCTGTACCATCCAAGACTATCCAAGTGCACTTTAAAAGTTTCATTTAATGCAGCCGCTCAACTTTGTCTAAGTATAAAAAACTTGTGCACAAATCTAATGAATAACTAGAATAATTATTAAGTGGAACTTTTATCAATTGGCAGCTTAACAAGGCTTTAAGAAATTGTGCTTTAAAGCTGATTAAATTTGGGTGAAATATCCCCTTAATTATGTATCTTAACTTAAAACTACTGCAAAACGAGTCGAAGTGTTGTAATATGTTTTATATAATTGAGCTCATATCTGCTTTTCAATTTGCATCCAATATCCAAAGTAACCAAAGATGAAGATATATTTCTATAAGATATATTTTTTATATATGTAAGTTCAATATAACGTTTATATGCATGGCATTTCATTTTGTTCAGTTTGAAACCTTTTGGGTTTAAATCCGTAAAACATTCGTTTGTAAATGACTAGATAAATTAATAAGTATCTCGTCAAATGACGACTTTGAACTTGTCACGAGGAATTTTCGATTTCATGTGGTTTTTAGATGTCAGCAAGTCAGCCGGTAATTGTCATTGTCATCATTCTAATCAATAAACCTTCGGATTTTCTAAATGGGCGTTTGTTATGTATATATATACGCCAATCGAGCGTCGTAGGACGCCTTAATTTTAATTAAATATTGAAAAAAAAAAAAAAGAAAAAAAAGCAACACTTGTAATTCTTCCATTTAGAGCCCATTAAACTGTTCAACGAACATTCACCTTGATTTATTGGTGTCTATTATTTATTACAATCACCCACAATTTTGCACACGCCGTGCAGCAGAGGTGCACGTTCCACATCGGCCCCATTCAAAAGCCCATTGAGCTCGATAAACCTGTAATCAAATTAATTATATACCATATGTTTTATTCGACACCATTATTATCACGTCTGTCTCGCCCACCCAAGTCTCTATGAAACCTCGGAATACCAACTCCATGCAATAATCGGAGGTGATTGAACGCCTCGGGGTTGCAAGGTTCGGGTCTGGGTCTGGGTCTGGGTCTGGGTCTGGGTCTGGGTCTGGGTCTGGGTCTGGGTCTGGGTCTGGGTCTGGGTCTGGGTCTGGGTCTGGGTCTGGGTCTGGGTCTGGGTCTGGGTCTGGGTCTGGGTCTGGGTCTGGGTCTGGGTCTAGGTCTGGGTCTGGGTCTCTACTGACTGCACTTGACACGCAGAGTGAATGGCAAAGAATGTGCTTCATATTGACGCGTGATGTAGTTTTCTGTTTCGCCAGCTTTTCCCCTGCCATTTCCCATTCACTTTTCATACCCTTTGCCCATTCAAAATGCATGACGGGAATCCTGCAAATGTATTTGACAGACACAAGCAGATAGATGTACACAAACTGCATTATTCACACAGAATATTTAAATTCCTTAAGAATTGGCAAACAGAAAATATTTAAAGTATTTCGCATGCCAATTGATTCCATAATATTTTCATTTAGGATTCTCAAAGACGCCTCCAAAAAATCACAACTTAAAATATGGATAACAACAAGAATATCTGTGATTCTTTCAAATACTCACTCGTTATAAACATATATACATATATATATATTTATATATATTTATATATGTATATCATTTGAAGCAGAGGGTATCTGGTAGGCGGCGACTGTCTCTTTTGGGGCACGGTCAAGGACTGTCCGCTTCAGCGAGGCCTCAAGTGGCATTCGTCATTGTCGAACCATCGTCCGCTTGGTTAAGCATTGAATGATGTCCGCTCTCTCTCTCTCCCTCTCTCTCTCTCTCTCCATCTCTCTCTCTCTCTCTCTCTCTCTCCATCTCTCTATCTCTCTGTCAATATTGATGTTACCCATCTTTTACATTTGTGCTCGTCCACTCATTGCTACTTGATGCTGCAGGCGAAGCGGACGTCGCCACACATCTTCAAATTTGATGACCATCAGAGCTATCTGCAGCAGCATCAGCGTAAGGATTCGGCCAGCTCTGAGGTGGCCGCCCTGCTCTGCATCTCCGGCCGGACCAGTCGCATCTCAAGCGTTGGCAGCCAAGGATCGGCGGTGAGCCGCCTCTCGGCTGTCTCGTGCGTGTCGCGGTCCCCATCGCCGCATCGGATGCTCCTCGAGACATCGTTCTGCGGCCCCAAGCCTGTGGAGTGCACGGATGGGGCAATGAGTGGCGCCAGCAATGCCTCGACGGCGCCCAGTTCCGCTCAAAGTCTGGCCGAGGCAACGTTGGCCGTCGAGCAGCTACTGTTGGCACGGACCAAACACGATCCCACCCAAGCGGTGCTCGCCGAGGGCATACAAATGATGCAGTCACCCAGCGGCACGGCCGCCCAACGTCGATCCAAGCCCAACACGCTGGCCAATGGTGATGGCAAGACACGCACCATTAACAGCACCAGCAGCACCAGCACCAGCACCTCAATTAAACCCAGCTCGGGCGTTACCAGTGGGCAGCGGCGCAGCAACAAGAGTCCCGGTCAAATGGTTATTGGCAAGACGGCCAGTGGCACCGAATATATACGGATCAATCTGCGTCCGGATCACATGTACAGCGACAAGGGCATTGCGGCCAATGAGCGAGTTGTCGAGGCGCCCAATCAACTGACTCCCGTCTATTCAAAGTCGCAAACGCAATCGAAGCCAGCATCGCTCAGTTTGCAGGCGGGCGGATTGGATGAGCATCGTCTGACACCGACGGCGAGTCCGAAGCCATCGCGTCATGGTCATGGACGGCATGGCAGTCGATCACCCTCGCCCGCTGCACCGGCGACGGCAACGGCGGTCGCCTCTGTCTCCCGCAAGAGTTCATTCAGTTCGCTGTTTCGCCTTGGCAAGGATTCGCCGGATTCGCCAAGGGAGACGAGTCGATCGCGCAGCAAGAGCAAAGAGCGACCCTCAACGGCAATGGCAACGCTAAGCGGCGGCGGCACCAGCGGAGTAGCCAGCGGAGGAGCCACCGGCTCACAGAATGTGACGCCCAGCAAACAGAAATCGGTGTTGGCCATTTTTAAGCCGGGCAAACGTGGCAGCAGCGCCGGCACCGATGGCACCAAAAGTTCCAAGAGCTCCTCGCCCATCGATGGCGGCGAAGGGCCACCACCGCCACCGCCCGTGCCCGGTTCCGGTTCCGGTGGCGGACGGAATCGTACGCCGGCTGGTTCGCGACCCAATAGCCGGCTGAGGTACTACGATGAGCCCGTCGAGGGCTATATACATATACCCCTCCATACGCCGCCGGAGGAGCGCGAGGCACGCACTCTGCTCCAGGGCATACAGCAGCTGTCGGCTCCATCGCCGCCGCCCATCGAGCAGCGTCCGAGCAGCACTTGTCGTGCCCCACTGACTGCAGCCCAGCCGGCGCCAATCACAGCCAGCCAGCTGGCGGCGGCAGCGGCCGCCCTGCGTCCGGTGGGTCAGCAGCGGGCGAAGGTGCCACAGCCCAATCTGGATGCCATACAAACGATTGAGGAGCGCACCTGGAGCCTGGAGGTGCAGCGCAACAGCAGCACGCTGGCATCGCAAGAGACGCTCGAATCGGTTAGCTCCGTGGTAAGCGCACGTGCCGCCAATCTAGCCCAGGTGGTGACCAGTGAGCACGTGGCGATGCCGGTGACGGTGGCGATGCCGGTGACGGTGGCAGATGTGGAGCATGGTCGGGAAAATGGTGTGGCCGAAATGCAGCGACTGCCGTCGGTGGACAGCAATCAAAGCGCCTGTGAGCCGCGCCTGGTTCAAACGGTGGCCACCGTCAATGCGCCCATCGAGGATCCCGTGGCCAAGGAGCGTCGGCGTCTGCTGTTTGCCACACGGCTCGGCTCCGGCAGTCAGGAGCAGATCTTCTCCACACAGTTCAGCATCTCGAAGACGGAGAGCCAGTCCAGCCAGCTGTCCGAGCAGGTGCAGCTGCCCGACTCCGGTTCCACTGCCTCCGATTGCACCACAGATGGACTGCAGCGTCAGGGTACGGTCATTAGGCGTCCAGATGCAGCAGCAACAGCAGCACCAGCAGCAGCACCAGCAGCAGCACCAGCAGCAGCACCAGCAGCACCAGCAGCAGCAGCAGCACCAGCAGCAGCAGCTGCAGCAGCACCACCACCGCCTGCCCCACCAGTGCCACCTGCACCACCAGCAGCAACACCAACACCAGCAGCACCCTCCAGCTCTGAGGAGGAGCAAGCGGCCATTTTTATTAGCACCGCTGTCGTGATGCGCTCAAAGCACAAGTCCTGCTCCAATTCCGAGGAAGAAGGTGCAACAGCCACGCGTGCAACACCACCAACTGCCCCAACCGCAGCAGCAGCAATAGCAGCAGCAGCAGCAGCGGCAGCTGATGTGCGTCATTCGCGCTACCTCGAAAACTTCGATGTGCGCAAAAAGTATCACGAGAACGTGACTGGCAACGTGACTGGGAACGCGACAGGGAACGTGACTGGGAGCGTGACTGGGAACGTGACTGGGAGCGTGACTGCCACAGCGGTGAGTGGCAGCGCGACAGGAAGTGTGCCGCGCAAGCCGAAGCGCCAGAGCGCGCTGGATGCGAAGCGTAAGTAGTTCCCATCAACTCCAATCCAATCCACTCTGCACCACAACCAATCGAGAGCCACACATTTGCTCATTAAATCTTACACAATTTAAACGGATCGAAATCTATATTCATTACTACAATAAAAACTGAGCCAAGGCACAATTTGTGAAACAAAAAAAAACTACAAAAAGCAGAAAGTAGAAAGTAGAAAGCAAAGTTAGATAAAAATTTGATTGATTCCATTCTGATAGGGCATTTTGGGAGTCTAGTCTGAAAGAACAGTGTTGAGTAACGTGAACAGGTAAACCTTGAGCACATATTACGATCACAGCTCTGATTGAGATGAATATATTATTTAAATGCTGTCTGGAATTAATGGCAAATCTTTTAACGTCACTTTTCGCAGCAGCTGGCAGCGCATTGGCCGAGAGGGAAATGCAAGCGGAACAGGAAGTGGAACAGCAACTGGAACTGGAACAGGAACTGGATAAGTTTGAGGAGCTGGATGCATTGACGCCACCGCCGCACGGCGAGCGCTCGGAGCGCCATTCGACAGATGATCACGAGCCGATTGAGTCGTCGGAGAGCGAACGGGACTCGGATATGGCGGGCAGCTCATCGATGGCGACAGCGGTGCCGATGGGTGTGCCGGAGGCAAAGCGTCATCATTTCCCACGCAACGTATGCCTGATCGAGGAGCACGAGAGCACCGGCCTCGTCTCGCAGGAGTCCTTCGACGATGAGCTGCCCTACATACCGACAACGCTGCCCGAGGAGCGTGCCCAGGGCGTGCCACTCATTCCAATGAAGGAGCGGGCCAACATGGAGCTAAAGACATGTCCCGTCGATCGGCCACGCTCGACAACGCCGCTAAATCCCTCCCACCTGGAGGAGTACTGTACGGGCATTATGACGCCACAGGAATCGCCGCATGCTGGCCACGATCTGGATCCGGCCGTCGCAACCACTGGTCTTGTGCGCGGCGAAAAATTGCGCATCAGTTTGCCACGCAAGGAGTCAGCGATCAAGGATAAGACGCAGGCCACCAAATCGCCGAGACGCATCTCGAATGCCAGCGGCAAATCCTGGTTCGAGTTCGCCGAGGAGGGACTCCGTGCCAACAATTTAGAGCGCAAGGACTCCAACAAACAGCTGCTGCCGCCCGCTGTGACCACAGCAACCACAGCAACCACTGCAACGACGGCGACCACCTCAGTTACGGCAAGTGGACCACCTGCAGTGGCCAGCGCACCACCAGCTGGCGGCCAGCCGCATAGCATGCCAGCCAGTTTGGAGGAGCCCAAACCCAAATCTTCCACACAGCGCAAACTCTCCGGCCACTGGATCGACTTTGAAAACATTCCAGAGAAGCGGAAGCCTGCCAAGCGGATAACCACGCTGCCCAAGGAGACAATAAGCACCACAACCACAGCGGCAATTTCGAGTGCAGCCTCCTCGGGCTCTGGCTGTGGCAGTGCGCATCGTACCTCGTCCGGTCACTCGCATGCCCATCACAGCCATCATCATCATCACCATCATCAGCAGCAGCAGCAGCAGCAGCAGCAGCAGCAGCAGCAGCAGCAGCAGCAGCAGCAGCAGCAGCAGCAGCAGCAGCATCGCCAGGATGGCGGCTCTACGTCAGCAACGTCTGGCGATAAGCTGCACTACAACTATGTGAAGCCCGAGGATTGCCAGTGCGAGTGCCACGAGGCAGAACGTGGTGAATCCTCAGCTGCCACCACGATCACCGTAGACAAGGATAAGGATACCAGCACTGGCACTGGCACCGGCACTGGCACCGGCACCGGCACTGAGACTGGCAGCGATTCGCTTGCATCGGTTGAGCTGCTGCAGCAGGGCGAGGATATGCTGCCGCTGCTCGATCCCGAAACGCATGCGGATAACAGGTAACAGTCAAGCACTCAATTATTCCACCCTTCCCCCGATCGATTCCCCCGATCGATTATTACTGATCCTTCCGTTGCAATTCCTTTGCAGAGTCTACACAGATGAGCCACCATCGCCTCCGGTGCGACACAGCAACAAGAGCGCTGCACAAAGAGTAAGTTGCGTCGCCACTCAAGCAGAGAGCGAGAAATAGAGATAGAGAGATAAAGAGAGAGAGAGAGGGAGAGAGAGAGAGAGAGAGAGAGAGGGAGAGAGATAGAGAGAGAGAGAGAGAGAGAGAGGGAGAGAGAGATAGATTCATTCGTCTTCTTCTAGTTAAGGCGACACATTCTGCTAGGATGCGCATCGAGGATTCCTCCGTTCTTTGACAAAGCCTGCCCAGATCGCTACTATATATATATATATATCTAGTTTAGTTAGGTGACTTCTTAGTCTACAGTGTTCTGGCAGTACACCTAAGTAAGTAAGTAAGTATCCTAAGGCTGTTCTTGCCCATGGCTATAAACTTGCTAAAAATCGTCTAAGATTATAGCCACCTAGGAGACATCTGGCTTGTCGGAGTCCTGCTGCCTCTGAGTCCAGCTCAGTTGTCGCCTATGTCTCTCCTCATTTCTAAGTTCCAGTCGTATATATATATATATGTGTCTGCTTATGCCATTCTAGCTTGCTTATCAGCCGCTTCGTTTCCCGATATATATATATATATATATACATATATAAGTATGACAATGAGAGCGAGAGAGATAGATTCATTCGTCTGGCATATCCAGTTGGGGTGGTATCTCTTGTAAGAATCATTTACCCCTTCCAGTTAGTTACAGTAGTAAATAGGAATTGACATACAACTCCTTCCTAAATGAGCAATCGGATCAAGTAAATTTATATACACTCTCTCTCTCTCTCTCTATATATATATATATCTTTATCTGTTTATCTCTCTTGGTCAACCATAACACTCAAATTGTGTTTCTCTTTCTTTTGCATGTCCACTCAGTCGGAGGAGTTTCCACGTCGCGACGCTTCCTCCAGTTCCAGAAATCGCAAGTTTCCCGATAGAAAGTAAAATGTTTTTTTTTGTTTGTTGATGTTGTTTTTGTTGTGATTTCTAGTTTTTTTTTTTTTTGTTGACCTACATAACTATTGCATCTTCAGGGTAGCTAAGTAACAAAAAATTGTCTCTATAAGTCGAGCAAAAGGCTACGAAAAGTCCTTGGGTTTATATCCTTAATGTATGTACCTCAAGCAGTGCGGTTGTTAAAATATATGGAAAAAAAAAACAAAACAAAAATACAAAAAAAAAACAAAACAGAAAAGAAAAGAAAATGAAGAAAATTTGACAAGCGCCTCATCGATATTCAGATATTCAGATGAAACGAGTATTTCCTTTCGATTCGATTTCGATTAGCTAAATATACTTATTATCGATAACATGAATTAAATATTATACTTAGGATAACTTTTTGATAGCAACAATTAACTCATATTTAGCATATACCTAGAGGACTATGTATGTATACACTAAATAAGCCACGTCCCTCCCCACCCCCCCCCCCCCACTCCCCACTGGCCCCCTAATTCCACTCGCTCGCTCACCCCTCCCATTTAGCCAAGTGCAACTGCTTTTCGGAGGCTGATTCGCTGACAAATTCGATGTGATCTTGAAAATGTTATGATTTATAGTACCTACTATATGTATGTGAATTATGATAAACTGACAACTGACAACTGATAACTGATAAAAGCAATCTGTTGTATCTGTGTATCTTTGTATCTGTATCTGTATCTGTATCTGTATCTGTATCTATAAACTGTAACTCTAACTGTAACTGCAACTTGTCAGATCCTAACACATAAGTCGCTTAGTATATATACAAATACATATGAATTGTGCAGTTCTTATCTACTGCCTAAAGTAGCTCAGACAATTAACTTAATTCTGTTAAAGCTCAACAAACAAACAAACCAACAAACAAACAAACAAACAAGCAAAACAAACCAACAAACAAACAAACAAACAATTGCATCATTAGTCAGCGGTGGGTGCGAAACAAACTCGATAAGCAAATACGTCAAGCAACAAATATCATATATATATATATATATATATATGATTTGTTATATATATATATATATATATATATGGTAAATGGATATAACTTAATAACATGTCTGAAGACTGACGAACTGACAAACTGGTAACCCTTGTTAGCATCTATCTGTGTCCTTTATAACCGCCCACCAAATAAGAAGAAGAAGAAGAAGATATCGCCTGTTGCCTGTTGCATGTTGCCTGTTGCATGTTGCCTGCTGCCTGCTGTCTGCTGTCTGCTGTCAGCTGCATTCTGCATTTGTGTGGCAACCCTGGTCAGCATTGTTGTAGCCACCATTATTATATAATGTATGTAATGCTTCGGAATTCAGAATTCAGAAATCGGAATTATGTAATCCTAATCGTAAATAGCCAGCAAACTGCCAGCATTTTAAGTTTGCTTCGTTTTTTGTGGACACTCATCTAGCAAATTGAAACTAGTTTCCCACACACACACACAACACACACAACACACACACACACACACACAATCCAAGCGGCAGGTAGAAGAAACATGTTTAAGCGAACGAATATCGAGTACAGCCCAATGTCATTAAAACATATATACATATATAAATATATAAATTAAAGAAAATTAATAAAGAAAAAGAAAAAGATAAAGATAAAGATAAAGATAAAATCACACTTTAGCTAGGGTTTAAATACCAAACTGATTGATATTAGCGCAACGGACATTCATTTAATTGAAGAAAAATAATGAACAAAGGAATAATAATTCATAGGCAAATTATACACATACACAAAAATCCAAACGAAAAAACAAAACAAAAAACAAAATAATAATATAATAAATGAAAAACCTAAGAAAAAAGATTACTACATTAAAAATGTGCTAAAAATGAATATGAAACGCAATAAAAGTGAGTTTGAGTAGTTTTTAGGCACTAACAATTCCCATTTACAATATTTGTATAATTCTTATGACAACATCAAGAGAGACAGACAGACAGAGAGAGAGAGAGAGAGAGAGAGAGAGAGAGAGAGAGAGTGTTTGTTTCTGTACGTTCTCTTTTAGTAGATCCTGAACTTAAAAGACCTAAAGACAAATAAGCACAAAACTTGCACTTCAACTAATAATAAAAATAAATAATAATATTAAATAAATTCTTCAAATTATATAAGAAATTATGCAAAATGTTACAAATTTGTACAATAATTTCAACACTATATTATATTGTATTGTATTGTACAACTATAAAAAAAAAAAACAACAAAAAAAAAAACAAACAAAAACAAAAAAAAAGAACAGAAACCATTTATATAGATTCCTTTCAATTTTCGACACTTCTTTTTCGGGATACCGTTATTAATGCTTCAACGTTTATATACATATGTATGTACTAATATAAAACTGATATATTTATTTTTTTTTGTGAGCTTTTTTATTGTAAAACCTAATCAGAAAACCTAAGAACACTGGTAAAAGAAATCCAAATACGAATACAAAGAGCAAAACTGTTGTTGAAAAAAATGCATTTAAGTAAAGAAAAAGTTAAAGTTTAATAAACAAAAACCAAAAAAAAAAAAAAAGATCTTCAATTGTTACAAAAAAAAAAAAACAAAAAACGAAATACAAATAAAATAAAACTTTAAACATTCATATACATATACAAATACATATATACAAAATGCAAAAAACCAAAAAACAAAAACAAAACAAAAGAATTCAATGAACAAAGTACGATTGACGAGTTTATGCACTTTCATTATTTAACAATTCATATGACAAAAACAAAAAAAAAAACAACAAAATACAAACAAAGAGAAAACCAAAAGAAACAAACATTGATTGAAAATTATTCATTAAAGTGGAAAAAGAAAAAATATAAAAAAATAAAAACAAAACAAAGCGTATTTAAACAAATGCGTGTGTGGACGTTTTTTTTTTATCGATTTGAACTGGGAACGGGAACTGAGCCAAGTCGAAGGCTAAATCCATTTATATTTACATTTGCATTAGGATCCGAGGCATGGTAGTAGGTAGGCAAGACAGCAGGTAAGGCACGTTCAGTGCAACTGATAAGCTAATTGGCATTCGTATCTAGAGACCCGCATTAATTGCCAGCGATTATAATTAGAATGTTTGTAAATGAATTTGGCAATCGCATTCACGTTGCCAATTTGTCATGATTACGCCGAAGTTGGTCGCGCATTAAGTGAGCTAAGTCACAGTGTAGGCCCTGCTGGCCAAGCGGTGCAGTTATGCAATCAGCAACCAGCAATCAGCAGAAGTGAGCGCATGCAACACGTTGCCAAAACAACATCGTGACAACATCCCATTTGCTGCAGCACGAGGAACACAAGCAACGGCATCGTGTAAACATTCAAGCAGCCACAACTGACCCGCACAACAGCGCAAGCGCGCTCTCTTCTCTCCCCCATGCGCTCTCTGGCATTAAAGTGCCACCTGGCGGTGTGTGTCTGCACTATGCACTATGTGTTTATTGTAAATGCATTTGGCAATAAGCAGAACATTCACTTTTTCGACACACCAATGAGAGAGAGAGAGAGAGAGAGAGGGAGAGAGAGCTGCAGGTGTGCGACTCATTTGAGCGTTTCCACTGTGCACGTATACAAAATGATCACGTGATGTGTCGCGAACTTATGATATTAGTGTTATGATAAGTGAAGTTAGTTCACTTGATAAACACATATTAAATGCCTCGCCAAGGCTAGCAGGAAATGTATAAATTTGTTAGAATTTTCTCATGTTGTGCATTTATCTGAAATTATGTTATAGTTATTTTCATACGGAAGTATTCATGAAACGATATTGATAATCAATATCGTATACTTCAGAGTATAAACATCCCCAATTGGATGTAACCCCACCCTCCACAGACAAAACCGTTGAAAACAGAAAAGCCGAAAAAAAGACGCGCACTCTCTCTCTCTCTCTCTCTCTCTCTCTCTCGCTCTAACACACAGATGCAGAGACAAAAACTGATGGGTGCACACACAAATGTTCGCTGGCTGGTGACGTCACATGAGAGCGAAAGCCGCTCTCTCTCTCTCTCTCTCTCTGTTTTAATGCTTGACACGCTCTTTGGCAGCAGACCTCGTGAAATCTGCAACGTTCATTATAAATACAATTCATTTACAAATCAGCAGTGGCACTGCAGAGACGTACATCGCTCGCCGCAAAAGTTGTTAACAAGCAATAAAAAATAAATAAAGTGACCGAAATTCGAGTCGAGCTGCGTTGCATTGTGAAATGCAGAAGCGAAAATAAAGTGGTGAACGGAACAATTAGAAACTTCTGGAATAACGAGAAAGCGGGAGAGAAAGAGAAGTCAGAAGGAATTGTGTTGATTGGAAAACCGAATAGTTTTCTTTATTGTATCGAATTTTTTTTTGATTGTGCTTGCCGTGTGCATTAAAAACAACAACAACAAAACAAGAAGAAGAAACAGAACAGCAACAAAATGGCTTTCATGATGCCAGTGATGAAGAACAACTACGATATCTACAAAGATACGCGTGGACGTTCGCGCAAAACATCTGAGTGCTCCAATGCGAGTAGCAGCAACAACGGAACCACAACGCTGGCCACCGCTTTGGGTACACCTGCTGGTGGTGCTGGTCAGTCGTCGTCGTCGTCGCAGCAGCAGCGGCGTCGCAAGGTGTCCGAATGCAAATCGGAGAGTTTTGCAGTGTCGCCGTCGCATGGACAGTTGGGGGGCGGTCATAGGATGCAGATGCAGCGTTGCCACAGTTCACGAGGATTTACGCGGAACGCGTCACGCAGCTCGCACAACGGTTCCATGCTGCAAATGCAAATGGTGTCGCCGACGCGTTCCAGCCCGCCCAGCCGGACGCAGACCGCCTCCGCGCTGGAACGTCAGGCCGCTGCCCATGTTGCAGCGCAGTCGGCAGCGGGGCAACAACAGCAGCAGCAGCAGCAGCGATCGGAGCAGAGCAGCAACGATTATACGAAATTTCATTTGCGTCTTGTTGACAAATTGCGCAAGTCCTTTCGCAAGGACAGCGGCAAGCGGTCATGAGAACGCGTCACCCACCCAAGCAACAACAACAGCAGCAGCAACAACAACAGTAACAGCAACAACAACAACATTAATGGCTGGCTGGAATTCAGCGATGCTGGCAACACACAGCTACAGCTGCAGCCACGCTCCGGAGTCGGCGTCGTCCGCCGCTTAGGTCGCCACTTCAAGCGCTGCTGCCAGGCTTTCGGCGCAGCCGCAATCGCAGTTGGCGCCGACGCTGCTGCATCGGCATCGGCATCTGAGCTGGACTTCAACGCTGGCAGCGGCGATAGCTCGGAACAGCTTACCGCCGTCAGTCCTTATGCCATGCGTCGCTGTCGGCGTCGCTGCAGTAGCAGCGGCAGTGGCGGCGGCGGCGGCAGCAGCAACATCAACCGACTGAAGTTGCGACTGCGCCGCACAACGTCGTCGCCGGGCTAAGTGCGCAGCGCAGGGTAGCGCTGTGCAGCGTTGCTTGGAATATAGCCAAAATCGAATTCGAGAATTCAAGCGGAATTTCGAATATACGCGAAATGCTTGGAATGCGAATGCAAATGTGAATTCAGCTGTAAAGGCAGACGGTGAAGAAGAAGAGCGTTGCCAGATGTTGTGTTGATGTTAAACTGGGTCGATGCAGCCAAAGCAAAAAAGAGACCAACGGCGGCTAAATGAGGGCAGAAGCAGCGGACATTTTGGTACAAGTGCTGATGCGGATGTGATGGGGAGTGGGGATTGGGGGAGCGTGTTGAATAAGTTGGCAGCTGTTTGCAATATATTTTTGGGTTTTATTTTTAATTTGTAATTTTAACAAGTTTTCCTTTTAATTTATACATGCATCAAATATAAAATATTAGTCAACCATATCTCTTCTTTACACACACACATACATATATATACATATATATATATTTACATTTTCATAGGTATGTATGTATGTGCTTAACGTTCGTGAAACAGTGAAAAAAGGCTTCCACACAAACACACACAGATAGTATATAGTATAGACTCAGACTCAGACTCATGAGAAACCATAAAAGAAACAAAGCTTAGTGTATTAAGCATAACGGTTTCGCCACAAAGGGAAACAAAATCAAAACAAACGAGACAAAATTGCAACTGCCAATTGCATTGTACAATAACAAGAATATAACACAATAAAACACAAAAAGAAAAACAAAATGAGTAGCAAAAGACACTAAAAATAAATACAAGAATTTGCTAAATACAAACGAAACGTTGCAAAACAAACACAAAATTTAAATTTAAGCGCAATTAAATGACAATATATGTATATGTATATTTATTTATATAACATTATTTATATATATATATATATGTATTTACTTACAATTGTGAGCGAAAACAAAACAAACCTGAGCTGATAAAAAAAAAACAGACTTGACAAAATATATTATATAATGTTAAACATAATCTTTGGTACGTTATAAATGCCATACAAGTGTACCTATACATACGTGTTATCACTATTAATATATATTTTTATTATTATCATTAGTATTATAATTTTTTTTTATTTTTTGACTTTAATATACAATGGATTTATGCAAGTGCTTTGATTTTGTTAGTAATTAGTTTTTAATTTTTTTTTAACATTAAACACAGAAAAAAGAACCAAATAAAGGAAATCGTTAAAAAAAAAAAAATGAATATATAAAATACAAATTTAGTTACTTCTTTGGGTATGGGGCAAGAGTAGAGCGAGAGAGAGAGAGCGAGCGAGACGAGAAAAGATTGGGTGATTCTATGCCAAATGCGCAGAAAAATGCATTGGGCGCCAGCCGGTCACAACTAAGTATACATATATATGAACACTTGTGTATATATATATATATATATATATATATATATAGGTGCTTGAACCACCTTTTTGGGTGTGTTCTACTTGGACGTGCATTAGTCGCTTTTTAATGCGAAAGAAATTGCATGCGGAAGAGGAAGGGCTGTCGGGAAATCAATAGGAATGATGATGATGACAATAAAAATACAAATACAAAATACAAATAAGAGCCAAATAGTCACGTGTGGTAATCTGTTATTTACACACACACACACTCACGCGCACACACACATATATATATATGTGTATATGCAATATCCTGTAGGGCTGAGTAATATTTGTATACCCTGTACTTAATGCGTGCAGAGTAAAACGGGTATTTTGAAAAAGTATTTAACAGAAAGAGGGAAGCATCTGCAAACTAATTAAATTATATATATAGCAGAGGCTTCTTATTAATATATAACTATGTACATTGACATATTATTGGTCAACTAGACAAATTCAATCAAGATCGGAGGAGAACCACGCGAGTTATAGTCGAAAATATATTCTCTTATATTGATCTCTTTACTATCAGCGTAAATATGTTTGTGTGTGTGTGTATTGTGCAGTAATTCTTGTTTATCTGCGATTGTCTGTACGTGTGCATGTGTGTACGTGTGTATGTGTGTGTGTGTGTCTATTTATGTACGACTTTTTGTCGAGAGCCGGCGATTTCAATTCGGGCTTGTGAATAAATAGATACGCTTCATTTTTTTTGTTTTTTTTTTGTTGGTTGAGAAATATGAGCGCTTCAAAATTTGTGAATAAAATAAATTGAATATATTTATCACTTAACTTGAAAATAATATTCCGTTTTCCAGTCCATAAGTTAAATATTGTTGTGGATGATTGTTGCCTATACATATGCTGCACTTTAGGGTATCTTTTTAAAACATGTACTTAATATACATATATACAGATTTATATATATATATATATATATATCGATTGTCTTGGCATTGACATATGAAGCTGCGGAGCATATGTCTAATCTTGATAGCAAACAGTCGTAAATACTTTTAAGCCTACATATTTTTATTAAATTTTTTATTCGAGCAGCAGAGCTGCAGTTTGCTTGCATCTTTTGTCCGGCATAGGAAGGAAAAGTAATTATTTAGAATGTAAAATGTGGAATGATGTTACTGAATCGATTGATCATTCTAATATTCAATTCAATACTTTGAAAATCCGTACCGAGGAGAAGAGTTTCGACAACCTGCTCTTCAAGTTGTGTTCCCCAAAAGTGTTCCCAGCACAGCGTTTGGACTAAATGTGGATCTCTCTCGGGCATTTAAAAAAAGAGTATTTATATAATTATATTTAATAACAAGTAAACTGTGTGGTGAATCGGCTATAAGTTTCTTAAGCAAATATTAACATTAACCAAATGTAACGGTTGTCATCAAATGAAATGAGTCGAAGCGTAATTCATACAAATTCCGAGAGATAAATTGATCTGAGTGTTGGACTTTGAGCAGAGGAATACGCTCACAATTTCCCATAAAGATAAATGTGTACGAAAGACACTCAACTAGTGGCGTAATTTTGTGATTGTTATTGTTATTGTTATTGTTATTGCTATTGATATTTTGGCGTTGTCATTGAATTAGTCATGTGAAGAAGCTAAAATTGAATTCTTTCTTTTTTAATACAGTTGCAAGTGCAATGCAGATATGGAAATAAAGCCCAGCAGATACACGTTCACGTATGCATACATATATACATATGTACATATGTATAAATGTAATTTGATTTGAATAGCTTAGAGTATCTATTTTGCAGGTGCTTATCAGTGGACTCTCACTGGAATGGGTCAGTTCCGAGGGCTGCCACATTTCAACTTCACATGTTAATAAACATCGCCGGCTATCGCTGAAATTAGTTGGATATATGCGATGTTATGCACTCATAAGTGTCAACTCTTGATTTATAGGCGGGTTTTTTCTTTCTTATTGGTTCAATAAATTAAATTGAATGATTGATGATGGTAAGGATGGAAAGCACTACGCAGCGAAGTGACGCATTATAATTGTCAGATACTTTGTATCATAAGGGAAGTGTGGCACTGTGGTACGGACTCTCTCTCTCTCTCTCTCTCCCTCTCTCTCTCTCTCTTTACAAGCCACGAATTTTATATTTATTATTACTATTATTATTAATATCGACCGATAGTTACTACGGTGATGGTTTGATAAAGTCGATTTCCACCAATTTACTAACTGTCTTATAATATTATATATTATATGTTTGTGTACACATTTATATTTATAGGGACGATGTGAATGTACCTCATGTATCATCATATATGTTCATGACAGACCAATTTAACAATCAGTGAGAATCTTAAGAGAACGCCAATTGATCGACGTGTGCATCAATATAAAATTGCGGCTGGTGGTTTTTTCATGCTTCATCAAATCGAAGTGCCAAATCGAATGCGTCTGACGCAGTTCAGCAAATCCATTCGATGCAATGACATCTTATATGTTATGTCATGCACTGCACTGTGTAACTGTAACTGTAACTGTAGCTGTAACTGTTACTGTTACTGTTATTCTTCCAATGACGTTTTCATATTTGCGCTTATTCTTGTGTCATTTCGCTTTTCCCTATCTCTCACCATCTCCAGTTTTTTCTATCTGTCACTTACTCTCTCTCTCTCTCTCTCTCTGTCATTCTTTCTGTCTGACGCATGTCAAGCCAAGTAACAATTGGGCTGGCCTTGATACGCGCTAAGAATTGTAGCCTTTGTTTTTGTTATTGTTACATTTCAGTTGTTTCAATTCTATTTGCTAATTTACGACTCGGTCGAGGCCGTTTTCTGTTGCGCGCCACATTTTTGTGCTATTTGTATGTACATGCATGTATCCATGTACGTATGTGTGTGTGTATGCATGTATGCATGTATACCCTGCGCCCATGAAATGATTAAGCTAAGGTATTCTCAAGCAGTGCAAAAGTAACCTGCTAATGTAATTGAGTTCACTCGCTTCAGAATTGGATCTTCCCCAAATTAGAATCAATTTATAAGGTATATAAAATGTTTAGATATGATTTATAATAAGGTGAAATGGTTCTCTATATCGATGAAGTCGATAACATATGTACATATATATTACATGTGCAAGTGTTGCTTTAGTATTTCGTTTTGATTGCAGGGTAAACGCCCAGTCGAGCAAAGTTAAGCTAGAGAAATTCTTATATGATTTTTCGATGCTTAGGCGAGGCAGCAATAAATGGCAACAGGTTTTCATTGAAACAGACAACAGCAACAAAAACACTAACAATTTAAACCACCTCGCTCCTCCGCCCGCCGCCCAACCCCAGCTCACTTCCTCCCCCTTACACCGTTGAGCAATCAATGTTACCCGCATGAATGAGTTG
Source organism: Drosophila anomalipes (assembly GCA_035041615.1). Classification (NCBI taxonomy): domain Eukaryota; kingdom Metazoa; phylum Arthropoda; class Insecta; order Diptera; family Drosophilidae; genus Drosophila; species Drosophila anomalipes. The sequence continues at coordinate 4,505,687 of JAWNKZ010000254.1, forward strand.
CGCGTGTTCCGTTCAATTCTCCAATTATGATTTGACAAACCATTTCTCGTTTTATCCCCTTCGATTTGGCCAGCATGAATAGCAATGTGACGTTAAAGGAAATTTGCCTTTGATACAGTTGACACAGAGGTTAAAGATACATTCCCCCTCCACATACCATCTATGAGTGTCTGTCTGTTACCTAGAGGCAAGCGACATTAGCGCTTATGCAAATAAGGTTTCTGCAGCAGGGACACCATCCGCTCCAATATTGAGACTAGGCTTGGTTGAGTTGAGATGAGTTGTTCAATTATCGTTAAGTTTATATGCGCTCGCCCCCTCCCCCTCACTCTCTCTCGCTCTCTCGCATTGTCTCCCATTCGTAGTGAATGTGTATAATTAGTGTTGGCGAACGCTTTTAATAAATGTCATTTCATTTGTTGCTCATGTGCATGTGCATGCGTGTGCGTGTGTGTGTGTGTGTGTATGCGTTAATCTAATTGCAGGCTGCAATTAAACGCAAATTGTTTATTTATTTGTCTTTGTTGTCTGTTTTTGTGCTGTTGCAACAGCATGCAACACAAAGAAAATTGACTTGGAGCAGGCAGGCAAATTACAATGTATATATTTAAGTGCATACATTGTACAGTTGGCCTGCATTCACTGGTTTATTTTCGTATCTTGCGTTTTGGCATCTTCATCGCCTTGTTTACAGATTCGCTGAAGATCAAGGTGAACCGGCAGAAGAGGATAAACCAGCCTGTTGCCAGAACCAAATAAGAAATCAGCCACGAGTCTCTGCCTGTCTCTCTCTCTCTCTCTCTGTGTGTGTGTCTTTGGGTAAGTGTTTTGCATACAAATGTTTTATTTTTAAGTTGCCCAAAATTTGCATTGACGTCACAGTTGTACGACGCGTGGGGGGCAATGAGCGCAATGACCAATGTTGCAAAACGCCAAAGGATGTGGATGTGGAAGTAGGCAAGTTGTGTTGACAAGCGTGTAATGGAGCCTTAGGCATAGGCTTGGATGCTACTCATGGAACGAGCAAATAAAGACGCATTAACAACTAACTCAATAAGCGCACTTAAGTGCCTGCAAAGAAACCAAGGAATTAATGGGATATATTGGGAAACGTGCTCGTTAAGTAGAGCACTGAAAGCTTTTCATTTATTCACATTCACAGAACATGTCAATTTTGTAAAGATAATTACAATAAGTATTATTATACTAGACACTTGAGCATAATTTCTTATTGATTGACAAGTTGAGTTTGATAAATATTTGGATTTATTTCAAAATAATCCAAATACAGATACACGATGTACAAGCGGCACATAGGAATTCTAAATATATATAGTAACTATCTGATTAACAAATCGATGAATGGAAACTTGCACAAGTTGGTTGTAATCAATGTAATCAAAAAAAAAAAAGAAGGAAGTTAAACAGCGGACATCTAAACTAAACTAAATATTCCACATTTGAGTAGGTATTTTGTATGTCTACGCCTATCTCGATAAACTAAACTCTACTTTCGACCGATTGTGCCTATAGATATAGATGGATATAGATATATAGATAGATATGTTAGAATGGATAACAGCCTGATCGATAACGACGCACAAATCATGATGTTAATGCTTGAGTTGGTCCCATTGCATTCACATCTCTTTGCTATGGAAAATTCCCAAAAACTTGTCGTGCAGCCCAAAATAAGGGTAAGGGCTTATTGAGAGCTCCATGGCAGTGTCGACTAAATAGTTGAGGCCTAACAGAGGGTTGCTTCATGACATGCTCATCGATTTAACAACGCCTGCTTTTCCTGACCTAGTCCAAGAATCACCACATGCGCAACTCTCGCTCGCTCGCTCTCTCTCTCTCTCTCTTATTTCTCTCTCTCTATTTCTCTTTCTCTCTCTCTTTCTCTCTCTCTTTCTCTTTCTCACTCTCTCTGTTGCTCTCTGTCCTTGGGAAGGCAGGAGTTGGAGCTGACGTAAACATGCGTAAACTCACGTCAGCCACAGCGACAACAATGTTGACAATGTTTGTCTGAACCATCAAAGATGACAAGTTGTCCTCGGCCTCTCTGTTGTTGGCCATGCCCATGCCCATGTCCATGTCCGTGTCCATGTCGACCTTCTCGTCCTTCTCCCCCCACCCTTGACTCCGTCAAGAGCATTCAACTTTGGTTTCGCACGTTTTACGACTGTGCCGCTTATTGATTTTGTTTATCAACGGATTTCCCTGTTATTCTTGACTTTCCTTAACATTTCTTTCAGCCATTCACCATGTCCCAAGCATTGTGCTAACAATTTATATGTAATAATGATTTTGGTTAATCAATTTTGTGGCTATAGACTGTGTGGCATTTACACAAATAGAATATGCTAAGAAGATATACAAAATAAATCAAATGAAGTAGAGTAAACATTTTTGCTTTAATTCGTATAGGATTTGTATTTGTACATATATAAATCAATAACCTGGGACTTACTCAAGTGCTCAAATGTTCGAGACACCCGAGACATATTCCCCGACTTATGTAGGTGTCTTGAAAAGCTGAATGCTTAAATAAGGATTTTCAAATGGCACACAGAAATCAAGTGCGCAGTTATTAGCGGCATATATATCATAATTTTCATATGAAAGTAATTGGCAATTACTAAGCAATTCTGAGTTCAAGCTAATTATAAATTACAAGTGAGTAGTGAGAATTTATTTATTTAATGTCAACTGAAGTCAGTCGAAACACACAAAAAGCATAAATTTGATTTAATTCAATTCAAAATAAAATGTAAAATTTAAATTATAAAATTACTGATTGTATTTAAAAGCAAAATTGTCTAACATTTCTTGCATGGATTGGGTAAAACGCAGAAGAAAACAAAAATCAATTAAAAAAAAAAAAAACAACAAACCTTTTGAGATCAAAGATGTTTAATAATTTAATAATTTTGCACAGCTTTTTACCCATTTTTAATAAAATTACTGGAATGATACTCACCTAAAACTAAACTACAAACTGTATTCGAAATAATATAATTGTAAAAATGTTCACATTTAATACAATAATATCTCAAATCGCATGCAATCAATATTTGTATTCCCAAAATATTCGTTTTTAATTGAGATATTATTTGAATTTTTCTGCTGCATCTAACTTAAATTAAGTGAAATGTTAAATTTGTTGCTTTTTATACTCTGACATCGAGTAATGAGAAGCGTATATTGGCCAAGTAAGTTTGAAATGCTGCAAGCCCTGCTCACCGACTGAGAAGTTGGGTGTTGGATGAGGGGAGTGGAGTGCGGAGTGCGGAGTGCGGAGTGGTTGGAGTCCAGTTGAGAGAGCGTCGCCAGCAATGAAAGCAAAACAAACAAGGCGTTGATGAAGAAGAACTTCCGAATACGGAATGCAAGTAAAATCGTTGAACGGCAGCGTCGACGCCGCCACCGAAGCGAGCAATAAACAAGAGTGCGAGTGAGCTCGACTACGATTTACCCTGAGCCCAGCTGTAAAATATATTCTAGTTTTATTGGAAAATTTCCCTCTAAAAAGTTTTGCACGCGCTCTGCCGACAAACACAAATATTCATACATACACACATACATATATATATATATATACATATATACATACACGTACACGCAATCGTCACGGGGTAACGGGGCTCTGCAGCATACATACAAAAACATATTGACGCTCGCATCGATTATCATGCCATCTCTTTCTCACACATGCTCTCGCATATCGATGCATACAGAAAATGCTTGCGACTGCTGATGGAAATGAGATCAATATGAGAATATAATTTCGACTATAACTTGGGTCTTTCTTATCCGATCTTGATGAAATTTGGGCAGTTGATCCATAATATGCATATGCATATTATGTATTAAATAGAAGATTCTGTCTTTAAAATTGTAGCATTTATTGCAATCGGAAATTTGAATGTATCGATAATCGAGAAACGGAAGTATTTATCGATAAAATAAAGCAAACTTGAACTACGCCTGGTATACGCGAACCTATATTCCAAATTTGAAGTCTCTAGCTCTTATAGTCTCTGAGAGAGACGGACGGACGGACGGACATGGCTCTATCGACTCAAGAATATATATACTTTATGGGGCCGAAGATGCTTCCTTCCGCCTGTTACATACAGTTGCACTAAACCAATATACCCTTTTTACCCATTTTTAATGGGTTCAGGGTATAAAAAGTGCTCTAAAGTGAAAGTTGAAAACTAAAAAAAAAATTCAAGAGAAGAAAAAAGAAATTAACGCCAACAATCAACAGCTGAAATGGGAATGACGGGCAGCGGCCGTTGCGGCTTCTATAGTTTTATGATTGCTTTGCCGGCTGCGACGTCGACGTTGACTGCGACTGAAACTGCGACTGTGACGCCTGCATATGCACTAAGTTATGTTAACAACAGACGCTAGCTGCGAAGTCGTCGACGACGACGGCAACGACGACGACGCTCAATATTATATTCAGGTTATTTTGACGGTTTAGCGGCGGCTCAGGTGTAGTAGGCCAGCCACTGCCACTGCCACAGCCAGAGTCAGAGTCAGTGTCATTGTCGGCCTCAGTTGGTTAAGACCGCGCGAGACGCTTGAACGCAACGGTAACAAGAGCAATCATACAGAAAGACATCAACATCAACATCGTCATCGACATCGTCATCGACATCCCTTCCCATTCCTCAAGCAGCTCAACAACAGCAACAACAAATAGCACAGATCGAGAGATAGCCAGCCGGCAACATTCCGTCAAGTGCTCAACTTAACGAAAGCCATATTTTGTAACTCTCTCATTCTGCTTGTTGTTGTTGTTGTTGTTGTTGTTTTCTGTTGCCGCACAAATGTGTGAAATTGGCGCATGAGGAAGTGTGGCCCACAACACCAAAACCAAAAAAACCAAAGAAAAAAAAAAAAAAAGAAAAGAAAAGTTGGCTCATCGTCGTATCGTATTTGACAAGTAAGAGCACAGTTCGTCATCCAAGTCGAGTGTTGAAACTGTTTGGAAAGTGTACTTTACTTTGAGTTTCAAAGAATGCAATCGATAAGATTGCCTGAAAATTACCGATCAGTGTGAAAACTCTTTGAAATTTGAGTGTTGAACTAATTGCATCGATTAATAAAGCTACTTATCAATTAATCAGAGCTCTTCAATCATCTTATCGATTGGTGACATTTATCGACTATCGATAAATTAGTGATAACTAATAATCGTTCAGATTACTCAGAGCTCTTCAATCATCTTATCGATTAGTGATATGTATATCGATTATCGATAAATTCCTGCTAACCGAAAATCGCTGCTTCTATTTACAGGCACAACAAACTATTTGAAGTGACCCACACCCCACCCCCTCACCCCCTTCCACTCCGCCAACCCATTCCAGGCACCGATTAACGTTCACACACACAAAAGAGACACGAATCGGCAGAGTCATAAATCAAACTATGTCGGAGGAGGCTGTTACGCCCGCAAGGACGACAACGCTCCCAGTTATCGAGGAGGAGAAGGTGCTGTGCTTTCGCGGGATCTGGGCGTGGCTGGTGCTGGTGGTGCTGATTGTGTTGGGCGTTGTGTGCATCATGTGGCTGCTGAGGAAATTTATCCAGGGACCGTCGTATCGCAAGGCGAATCGCATCGATGGCAAAGTGGTCATCGTCACCGGCTGCAACACGGGCATTGGTAAGGAGACGGTCCTCGAGCTGGCACGGCGTGGCGCCAAAATCTATATGGCGTGCCGAGATCCGAGCCGATGCGAGGCGACCCGCATTGAGATCATAGATCGCACACAGAATCAGCAGCTGTTCAATCGCAGCTTGGATCTCGGCTCGCTGGAGTCGGTGCGCAACTTTGTGGCACGCTTCAAAACCGAGGAGACACGGCTTGATCTGCTGATCAACAATGCGGGCATCATGGCCTGCCCGCGCTCCCTCACCGCCGACGGCTACGAGCAGCAGCTGGGCGTCAATCATCTGGGCCACTTTCTGCTCACCAATCTGCTGCTTGATCGTCTCAAGCAGGCGACGCCCAGTCGCATTGTCGTCGTCAGCTCGGCGGCATATCTCTTTGGGCGCATCAATCGCTCCGATCTGATGAGTGAGCGCAACTACAGCAAATTCTTTGGCGCCTACGCCCAATCCAAGCTGGCCAACATACTCTTCACGCGCAAGCTATCCACTTTGCTCCACGGCACGGGGGTAACGGTCAACTGTTGTCATCCGGGCGTGGTGCGCACCGAGCTCAATCGCCACTTTGCCGGACCCAATTGGACAAAGAACACGCTGAAGGTCGGTTCGCTGTATTTCTTCAAAACGCCACGTGCCGGTGCACAGACATCACTGCGCCTGGCCCTCGATCCCAATCTGGAGTGCTCCTCGGGCGATTACTATTCCGATTGTATGCGTTTCCCACTGATGCCCTGGGCCAGGAACATGGACACCGCCGACTGGCTGTGGCGCGAGAGCGAGAAACTTGTCGGACTGCCGCCGATAGATCCATTGCCACCCGGACAGAATGCCCAGAATGCGCCCAATGGGAATGGAACACCTGCTGCCGCTGATAAGCAAGACGATGACGTGGAGACCGTTGTCGTCGATCGTGCGTCCAGTTGAAGGGTTCCAGTCGCAAACCAGTTTCTAACCAGTTCTCGACTGTCTGCAAATCAGAGATACAAATCTATATATCTATATATATATATATATATACATATGTCTGGACAGCAAAACAAGTGTGAAGACAATAACATGGTGGCATGCACCATGCATGACTGAGTTTTTAGTTTATTTAATATGGAATTCTTTGCATTTTGATCGATTAGCGTTTCTTTTAGCAACGTTGCCAAACAATTTTATCTGATATATACCCTCTGTTCCGTTCCAGTTCTAATGAACCAATTTTGATGTTTTTGCCCCATCTTCAAATTATGTTTTTCTATGCAATTGTTAATGTTTTCGCTAATATATCTTCTATCCTCAGCCCAGTAGTGGTGTCCTTGGCCCATTTAATATTATTTGATAGCGCAATTAAGTCCTTATTCTAATGAATATATTCAATATGCACTTTCATCAACGAAATGAGAATTCATTACAAAAATATAATGTCGCCGCCATACTTACAAATTAATATATAGTGTTTCCAACATGATATTAAAAACATGCACAATTTATTGTCTTCACACCTATTTTACTTTCCAGGTGTGTATATGTGATTAATATTTTTTTTTTTCGGTTCAGAGTCGGCTTTAAATATTTAATTGAACGTTTTTTTTTTTTGTGTAATTTTAAGTTGAGTACTCGAAATGGAGAAGTGCAAAAATAAAACAGAACCAAAACAAACGAATAAAGTCAAAAACTCAACGAAAAGGGGGACGACAACAACAGCAAGAACGAAAGCAAAAGCAAAGCAAAACAAATTGAAATCGCCGCAGTTGCAGCAGCTGCTGCTTCTTCGTCATTCAGTCAGTCAGTCACTCTGTCCGCATTGTCTGGCGTTCGTTCACATGCCATTAGCGCAAGCAAAAACACAACAAAAATGGAAAAAAAAAGAACAAATCATAAGCAACAGCATCGAGAGTGCAATTAAACCAACGCAAGCCACTGGGGGTCGTTTTGCGCCGCACGCTTTGGATTGGGATAAGCGTATTACATGTGGCTTTATGTAGGCATGTACATATGTGTATGTGGCAGCCACTAACTGCTGTTGCTCTTGGTCACTGGTCAGCAATTAGACACGCCTAATGGAATCTTTACCAAGTTGTGCTTGTTATCAGAGCGCAACAAATAACGCGCAAAATGGGAGTTGGCTGCAGATAATTAACACTCATTAAATTTAATTTATGTATGTATGTACATACATATCTTTAATACCCCAAATCCGAATTGAGCAAATTCCATAGTGGAAATTTCAATATGGCTTTGTGTGAGGTATGAGAGTGTCCACATAAGGGTTAAACAATAAAGAAAGAATCAACTAGCTGCCAACAATTAACTGAAAAATTGCATGGAAAATTCCATTCGCTTTGAATGGCTTTGCATTGTGATCGGCTTTTTATTCAAAGCATACAGACACACAAACACACATACAACTACATATACACATACACACACACAACACATGCAGAGGCAAACAGAAAAGACCCCACTGAAAGATGCCCTGGCCAAACAAACAAACCCAAATACAATCATCTATTTCTTTTATGGAAAAATTTGAAGCTTATGCGAAATATTAGGCATGTTTATACATACATACATACATACGTACATATATGTATATATACATATGTATACATGTGTATGTATATTGATGCAATTATAGTTAAAATTATTAGAATGTTGAACATTGCCAAAATTGGTTCACTAAATGCATATGCAAATCTTAACAAAAGTCAGCTGTCTGGCAAAGCCCTAAAACATAAATACATACATATGTACATGCAGAAATATGTGTAAACATTCATTACAAAATGCGATGAAAAAAAAAACATACACAAATCATAAACTTTCCACAGAAAGAATAGCATTTTTTTTCAATGCGAAAAATTACGCTTGAGCACGTACTGAGACCGAAGAGCCGCACAAAGAGAGAGAGGGATATGAAGAAACGTATGTATGTATATACACATATATGTGTGTATGTATGTATATACATACATGTAGTAAATAAACATTTGCTGTTAATTGGAATTATCGAATAAACTAAAAACTGCATTGCATTGACAACTTGATGATGGGTTGAGATTGCCGTAAAACATTGCAAGTATATACATACATACATATATATTTATATATATGTATATGTATATCGGCAGTAAGCTGTTTGCTTAGTGATATCACTGAATGGTGAATTGTGAATCGTGAATGCAGCTGATGATGCAATCTAGAATTACAAGATAGGAAAGTCGGTCAGTAAACTGTGGGCATATCAAAAGGCAGCTAAATCTACAAGTGCTTATAGATAGACTACGCACATACCTATGTACACACATATGTAGATAACAGAAGCTACAGTTATATAATATATTTAACAGAACTGTCAGACAACATTTGATTATGGATACCATTTTGATAGTCTCGGGAACATTACGAACTAAGACCTGTTACAGGTTTCAAGCTCACTTGTAACAGGTCTTAGTTGAGGGTATTAATGTGGTATGCCATAAAAGCGAGCATTTACAGGGTATGCATATATTTAATGACCAATGACAATTATAATTACAAAACTGTGACTGGGCATGGACAGAACGGAGTCTGAGTCTGATTCTGCGTCGGAGTCCGAATCAGAGTCCGAGTTCAAATCACATTTAAAATCAGACTGCTACCATTGCCCCGCTGCCCTCTGCCCCTTGCCACCTGGCGTCGGCTTATGCCCGGGCGCCCTGCAATTTTAATTGCAGCTCTATAAAAATAATAGCAACTTGAATTTATAATAAGCATGCCTGCCGTAGTTCAATTAACTTAATGCTAATATTTCAGCTAGCCCAGTTATAAGCAGATACATCTATATATGCATATATACATATATATATATATATATACATATATATATATATATACATATACTAGCATACATACATATTTATGTATAAAGTGCGAATTCCAATTTGTTGTTGTCAAACTCATTTTTAAACTCTTCGCTGGCTGATCTCTGATCATGTTTATACGTATATATATATATATATATATGCATATGTAGGTATTTACAGTTGAGGTCAAAGTAATAGCAGCATTTGATAAAAATATTACGCATTTTATGGCAATAAAATGGGGCGTGGCAAACACTGCGCTGCTGAAAGTCTCTCCAAATCCAAATCTTCACAGCTGTAAATGATCTAAAATACGATTATTTTCCAAATACTAAACTTAGTAAAATATGAAATCAATTTTTAGTTTTTTGGGTAGTTGTGAAAAATGCACCCATATTTCACCTCTATTATAAGCGTAAATTAAAATAATAGTTTAATAAAAATCAATATAAAATTAATACATTTAAAGACGTTAAATTTGCTTGTTTGTTAATCATTTTTATTGCACTTTCGGCTTATAATATTTACTTATGTTAAGTATCTACTGCATCTCTATTTTTTTGACCGCAGCTGTATATATATATATATATATATATATATATATATATGCGCATTCGTATCTTCAGAGCGCATATGTTTTCAATGACATATGGGAGATCTTGAGAGCTAACTGAATGCCCATTTTCTGTTTATCCAAGTAGAGAAACTTACAAACATACATACATATGGCATGCATATGTATGTGGCAAGTAGCCAAGCGTACTTCGGAGTAGGGTGCAGAATGGGTTAACTCGCATTCAGCTGTGCAAAATGGCAAACCCAAATGCAAATGTGAAAACATAAACAGACGATGTGAAAAAAAAAAAAAAAAACATTTGTCGCAAAACAAAACAACAACAAAAAAAATGGCTATTAACAAAGCCATTTGAATTGATGGATTCGTTGACTTGCATAACTATATCTAATTTTTGTTTGTTCATGCATTTTTGAGTGCAAAACCAACAAGATAAGTAAAAACTTGAACATTTCGATTTTGAATTTTGGAAAACATAGCAAGCCCAAGCATTTCCAGAGATGTCCATTTTTTGTTTCTAAAGTTGAAATCATTATTAATATTAAATTTGTTCGAATAACATCTACCATTATTCGAATGTTTTTGCTTTCAGATTATCATAAAGTTGTGAAATTAGTTGGAACAAATTAGTTGGAACCATATCAAGAATGTTGGGAAGGAACAGTATCGTAAGTGAAGTCTTACATTGTTTGATTGCATTACTTATAAACATATCTATATATATATATATATATATATATATATATATATAAATATATATAAATATATATTGTTAAATATTTGTCTGCACACGAATTTACTTAAATGCAAATAATACATTTTCCGCCTAAATTATTTTGGCAACAAGACAAAAAGTGGAACCAAAATCGACCATTTAGACCATACATACGCAGATATATTGGTTTTATAGTAGACAAACAATTGTGTTTGGCATTTTATTCTTTGGCGCCACGAAATTGAGTAAAACTGAATTGAATTTAGCCAGTGCGCCCCATCTATCGCGTAAATGCGAATAGCGCCATCTCTGTGTCAAATCCCGTTGAAATATTGAAATATTTCAAATTTGCCGCCAACATTTTGGCAGCTGCTGCGCAACTGTTGCTTATGCTGAACTCACCGCTGCGCTCACTGCAGCGCTGCCACCTTTTCAAGTAACTGAACTTTAAATACGCATGCATTGATTTAAATACATATTTTACTATGCAATGTAAATGTATTTTGTTATTTTTTTTTGGTTTAGAATTGAGTTCAAATACGTATTTAATGTCAATTCGATTTGGCATATAGCATTTCAATGTGCAACGAAACGCCAAATTACTTACGTTTACCATGTGTGTGACGTAAGCACCGAGTACGTGACGTATGTGGTAAATTCGAACTGCAGCCAACTTAACGTTGAAGCGAATAATACTAAAGACTACGTAGCATTTTGCCCAGTGTGACCATCATTAGACGATGTTGCCACAATCGACGAAAATTATGATATTGAAGTGGAAGAATTAAACTTGGTGGCAAGAAAGTCGCGAAAGAGTGTTGACTATTGTAAGAAAAAAGTATAATTTGAACGCGCCAAAAGGAATTTACCATCTTTGCGCATTGCTTAAAAACAATTTGCTGCGCCACCGCTGACAATTCCACCTGGAATAAATAAAAGAAAACGTAACTAACACAAACTCACACACGCACGCACCAAAAAAAAAAAAGGAAAAAAAAGAGTTAAAACTGCTGGAGGAGAGCCGCTGACGCTACGCCACGCCGCGTAAAACAGCACAAATAAAGCACCCAATTTGTTGTGTTTGTTTGGCACCCAACAAAAAAGCAGCGAACTAACAAACATATATATATATATATATATATACATATATACATATATATCTATATATAAGATAGTTGTATCAATAAGAGGAAAGAGACGCAGCAAGATGAATTCGAAGCGCGTCAAATACACAACGCTGTCAACACAAACAGATGCACCATCGACGGAGAAAATCGTTCCCGTTATCATCCATCACGACGATGAAGTAGAATCGACACAATATACGTATGCGTATACGACCAATGAGGATGACGACACCGAAACGGCCGTGGTGACCCTTACCGATCGCGAACACGAGGCTCTGGCCAATGCCCAGGAGGTGATTATCGATGAGAATGGGCATGCTGTGACGCTGCAGCAGTTGGTCGAGAACAGCACCGTTGAGGAGGTCGAAACGATTGATCAAGGTGACGGCACACACACCATACTCCGCATTGTGCCCAACATGGCCGACGATGACGATGAGGGCGACGAGGATGATGAGGAAGACGACGACGATGATGGCGATGGTGATGGCGATGGCGAGCCAATCGATGAGTATGACGACGATATTGTGGGCGCTGAGCATGATGAGGCCGAATTGGAGGAGGAGGATGAAATGGGCTCGATTGTTTTCGAGGGCACCATCGACAATAGTCCCGAATCCGATTCGCAGTTGCACAACAAAACCTTCTATTGTCCAAATTGCGGCAATTGCTACAGTGCCGCCGGTTCGCTAAAGCTGCACATGCGCGCCTGTTTGCGTCAGCGCAACGAGGTCTCCGCGGAGGATCGCAAGTGCAAGGTGTGCACCAAGGTCTTCAATTCGGTGGCGTATCTCAAGGAGCATATGATGCGTCACACTGGCGAACAGCCGTATCGCTGCATCCGCTGCTATCGTAAATTTGTCGACGAGTCCAAATATGATAGGCACATGGATTCGCATAAGCATCAGGATAAACTGGAGGCCGAGGCCGAGGCACTGGCCGCCCAGCATGGCGGCAAAAAGGTGATCGTCAAGGAGTTCACCTGCTCATTCTGCACACAAAGCTTCACCGTCGTCTTCGACGTCGGTCAGGTGAAGCGTCGCTACGCCTGCGATGCCTGCCGCGACAAATACTCGAACGCGGAGGCGTTACGCCAGCACAAACAGCAGCTCGAGGAGAAGCGCGAGTTTAGCTGCGAGCGATGCGGACGCAAGTTTGTCTTCGAGGGATTCCTGCAACGCCATTTACCCACATGCGATGGTAGCATTAAGCGCCGTCGTGACATGAAGTAGAAGTGGCAGCAACGTGATGGCAATTGGCGGAGGCGGCGCAAAAGATCTGAGCACCACGAAGATGGCGAGCACATCGACGAGGAGCAGATTCACCATGGCGTGGTGGCAGATCAAGCGCAGATGTCGCCGCCAATGCGTTACGTTGTTATTAAACAGGAGCAGCCCGAGGAGCTAGAACAAGAGGAGCAGGATCTGGCGGATGATGATGAGGATGAAGATGAGGATGAAGATGAAGAGGAGGAGGAGGAGGAGGAGCAGCAGCAGCCCTAGAGGCTGGCCAAAAAAAGAAGAAAAAAAAACACAAATTTAAAAAAAAAAAAAAATACTTTTATTTTCATTCTTACACAAAACAAACACACACACGATCTATAGTTAATCCTAGCTTTTAGACAGTCCAGTATGTATATATGTGATCCCATAGATCATAAAAAGAGATACTGACACGAACATGATCAGCAGAAACGGAGTTTTTTTTTTTTTTTTTAAACATATAATAATAGCTATAAGAATTTGTTATGAAAGTTTCGCGGAGTTTTTAGTTTATTCATCATCTCTTCAGGGCTTCTTTTCCATTAATTCGTTGTTCGAAGTCAACGTGGAGTGTACGTACTTTTAATTTGATGTTTGCCTATTCACTTACATACTTGCATACGATCTTAATTGATATTAGTGATCCAATAATACCGATTGTGTGTAATCCCCTAAGAAACATGCATTCATTGACGTTGAATTCAATAAAAAAAAAAACAATAATCAAAAAACGAAAACCGAAAACTAAAATAAACGTAAACATGCGTTATATAATCACCACATATATGCATGATGTTGATTAAGTTCTATAAGATCATTTGGTTCCAAGAAAACTGATCATCTCCGACAAGTCCGCATCTCGCTTAGCCTCTAATCCAACGTATGTAAATCGATTTCGAAGTTCTTCCTCTCTTTGGTCAGGACACACAGCTGTCATTGAATCTAACTCATTCCAAGATGAACTTTTGGACGAAAAATATAATTCTCCGGTCGATTTTTTTGAACAGCTTACAGCATATGCTATATACGTAGCACCCTAGAAATTCATATATATATATATATATATATATATATATATATTCTCACGAACATAAAACAACATTTGATACTTTTTGTTTTTTTTTTTCTTTTGTCTGTTATATTAACCAATGCAGGTCGCGATTGGCATGTTATTCAATTTAATGGTTGTTAAGGCGCAGCTAGAAACAAAAAAAAAGGTTGCACAATGTGCATTAACTAATACGTTGAAAGGGGGGTTTGGGGGGGAGCAACAGCAGCTGATGCAGTGACTCCTGCCCAGACACCAGACTCCTTTCGTCGCTTACGACCAGAGTTTCAAATTGGCGCGCTTAGCGTATGATTTCCAGTCGGTGTGAGCGTAGAACTCCTTGAAAATGGGTGTAACTAGTGTATCCTCGGGCAGAGTCTTGTAAATGGGCTCGCCGTACCAGGTGCCCACCTAGAATAATAATGCACATTCAATAGATAGATCGTTTGCGTTTTTTTTGGAGTTGCGCAAATTTACCTCCCAGCCGGGCACGTTCTTCATTAGCTCCGCCTCCTCGTCGCGATTGCGGCGCAGCTGGCGCAAAAATTCGCGATCGCGTTCCGCAATCAGTATTGGGAAGATGACATTCTGGGCGGAGCGCATCTCGATTTCGTCGCGCCTCACCTTTTTGGCCGTCAAATAGTAGATGCCCAGGCCGACAGCAGTCACCGCCACATAGGCGCCAATCATTGTAAAGCCTGCGTATCACAGTTATATATATATGCACATTTATATATATATATATATTTATATATATATATATACGTAGATTTGAAATGCATTATTATTGACGCACCTGAGAAATAGCTCTTGGGCGGCACACGGGCAAATGGGATCTTCTTGTATCCACCGGGTGGTGGCAGGTCCTGTTTAGGGGGCACATGCGACACAGCCGTCGCCATGTTGCCGGCTGCAATATACAGAATTTAATAGTGCTAAGATGCACAGATCCATAGCGGCATTTATATTTTAGCTTACGCTTTGAGAATCTGGTGAAAAATAGGATATCTGACTGTCAAAATTTCACGACGCCTTTTGCATAACATACAGCACAATGTGACCGCAGGCAACAAAAATCAAAATACCAAAATAATGTAATTCGCAAAAAAATTAATCTAATATTTGGATGGATTTGTTGATATTTGCAAATGATTTAAAATTAATATTTGTAATTCAATTTCAAGTATATTGCGTCATAAATCATGGCGGTTAGATGTAAATGTCAATATTTTTAATACTAAAATAGTATTTAAAGAGTAGGCTATAAATCAATTTATTTTCTGGCAGCCTTGACAACTACGTAAAATCAAAACTGTGCGAGAGAAATATTCTTCATATATCTGCTATTCTTATTATAATTATATACTCACAAAAAACAACTTTTAGTTTAATTTAGCATTGCGCTTTTGCATAAATTGCGCTTATATTCAATAAATCAATATCATCAATGAATCAATACATTAAGAAGTCAACTATCCCAAGGATTGCACTTCTGAACTTAAGGAAACTGTCGCATACGCAGCCAACATCACAGGTAAACAATAAAGAAATCATGGAGCAGGTGAGTCGTCAGACAGCAATAATGCATATTCAAATATTGCGCGTACACCGCCTTCATCAGCTGTTTGTTGCGTGGGTGGTGCAGTATTTCGTTGGTATTTTAATCAGGTTCGATATTAGAAATATCATGCATGCTCATCGAAATGTACAAATATTGGCTTAAGCGTATTCTTTAAATATTCCGAATAATAATAATGGTTTCTCTGCTGATCTTCTTCGGTATCCGCCAATACATTTATTGCTATATCGCTATATTTTCCGATTGGTATGTTCAATAGAAATGTATCGATAAAGGCAACAACCACAAAATAATCGATGGTAAGCAACTGAAAGCCAACCAAACCATTCGAATTCGAATAATATTTTAACATTCAGTTGCCGCGCAGCTGCCGTATAGGAAGGGAGAGTAGGAAACTTTTTTCGCTCGCCAAACAAAACGCCACAAGAAAAAGAACATTTCCAAAATTCTTCACTGGGGGAAAAGCAATTTTTTTCTGTGTGTGTGCGTGTTAGTGTCCAACAATTTTGAGACAGTGATTTCGAGTTTTCTACGCAACAACAGCCCAACAGCCAAATTAGCATAAATCATGTCGCTCTATCGCATTTCTGCACGTAAACTTGTCGACGCACAGGTGAGTTCCATCAATTAATCCCCCCTCCCCCTCTTCCACAACAATCAATCATCCATCATGTTTTATAATTACTGTTCAAATCCCCAACCGCCATTCGATTCGATTCGCACACATTATTTTTGGTGTTGTTTTCAAAGCAAAAGGATCTTGGATAATACTAATCAAGCGTGGCTTGCCAACGCACACATACTCCACACACACCAGCTAGCTGATTGTATGGGCTTGTGGATGTGTGTGTGTGTGCGTGTGTGTACGTTTTTGTTGGCAAGGGCAAGCCAAAAAAAAAAAAAGTCCCAGCCATGTGCTTGCGATTAAAAAAACAGACTGCTAAACGAAAACAATTTATTGCTGGTCACCGCTGCCGTCCCGCAATATTAGCAGTTGTAAATGGTCATTTTTAGACATGCTTTAATCGGCTATGTGCTAATTTTCCGGGCACAGTGGGTGATTACATAATCGCACAGAATTTTCACCACTTGGCTAAAATAGCAAAGCGCGAATCTTCTTTATAAATAAAACTCTCACCAGACACAGTCGCCGTCGCTGTCGCCGTCGCAGCAGTTCGAGTTTAATGAACTTCTTCATCTTTAGTCCCCTTTTCCCCCAATTCGCAGCTGCATCGTTTGTGACTGTTATTTATTAAGTTATTTTTGTTGTTTAATTTCCATAAACGTGTCGCCTCTGTTCGGCTTAAATTTGGCTAAAATCTTATTCTTGAACTGCTGTTACAGCAGCAGCAGCAGTAACCAGCCACAACAACAACAACATTCTGACGCTCCCATCCAAAAAGAGCGGCTCTCCGCAGCAGCAGCAGAAGCAACTGTGCAGGTAGCACAGCAGAGAATGTTACTCTCAATCTCACTCTCTCACTCTCTCGCATTCGCTCTATTTTACTCTCTTGAGTAAGAAAGTTATGCGACACGTGTTGTTGTTGTTGTTGTCGTTTGGGTTCTGCTCTGCTTTGCATATGAGATGCTCTGCGCTGCGGTGCTTCTGTTGCCAAAAGTGTTTCTACACAGCGCCAAAAAGATTGTCCGCCGAATGACCTTTAAGCAGAGAGCACATCCACCGCCCACTAGACGCAGTCTGCAAAAAAATAAAAACGCCACGTACATATATATGTATATACCTATATATATAAATATATATACATATACATTTATATTTATACATATGTTTGTGTTGATTATGCAATGCCGAAAAATCATCGGACAAGTTGCGGAAAAACTTGCAATTGAAAAATCAATAGAGGCAGGCAGCGACGCAGTCAGCACTCTCATCACACGGTTTACAGGACGAGCCTCCTTTTAAGCGCATTGTTCTTGCACATCGTTTTGGGGTTGTTGTTCTTGTTGTTGCTGTTTTTGGAGTGTATGTGCCTGTGTTCGTGTGTGTGTGCGTGTGTGTAAATAACATAAAGTGAGAGAGAAAGAGAGGGGGAGTGAGAGCGACAGAGAGCGTCAATGAGCGAGTTAATGTGTGACGCAAACATTTTTTGGTGCGTAATATAAAAAGTTAAGTAATCTATTTTGCATTTTCGAAATGTTATGCATGCGAACCGTTCGTTTATTCCGTTCGTTCGTTCGTTCGTTCTATAGCCACAAATTTTCTGCTCGTCTTTTTTTTCTTCTTTTTGCTGCTGTTATTGGCGTTGCGCCAAAAAACGTGCAGCAACACACACAGACACAGTCACACGTCCTTCACGCTGTTATGGTCGTTGCTTGGCTATAAATACGAAAATAGGTAAATGACGAAAAGGGCTCGATATGTACAGTGTACTCTGTTCCGGGACCACCATTGTTCTGCGTGTAACACTTTCAGTTTGCAAAATGCACAACTAAAAATACATGCATACACACAAATATGCATACAATACATATACACACATATACACATATACACACACACACACACACACACACACACAGACACCATAACAAGAGGAAGAAGTAGAACAACGACACGCAAGGCCTTTAAGCAGCGGCAACATTTGACGCACGTCCGTCCGTTCGTCCGACTTAATAACAAACACGCGAAATTATTTAACGCCCAGATGCTAATACGTCACGATATCTGATCAATGCTTACGTAAAATATTGCCGTTTAACGTAGCGTAGCGAATCTGCCCTTTTGGCAAAAACTTCGCGCATGTCTGCATGTGTGTGTGTGTGTGTGTGTGTGTGTGTTGTGTTTTGCTCTCTTAGACGCTGGCAGGTGACAGCTGATCAGACAATTGCATAACACAAATGTCACTGAATTAAGCGTATTTCATTTGCAACCTCATCGAATAATGAAATATCGGACAACAAAAAAAAACATTTGACATTTATTCAACTGTATTCAAACTGTTTTTAAGGTATTGATCATAAAAATATTGATCGGCTAAAAATATAGGGTTCTCTTGAGAAGTACAGCAATTGAGCTGTTATTAATAAGTTAATAAAGTGTTATTTATGGCAGCAGCGGTTGCGACGTTCAATCGTCTTATCACTGAAAACATGTGCTGCCAATCTCAAGTGGCATTGTTGAAGAGGGGCCCACCTGCAATTTGGGTTTCTTATTTCTTTTCTTCGCGCTCTTTTGTACCTACCATGTGTTCAAAATTCCGCAGATATTTAAAGTTATATGCTAGCTGCTTGAGCAGATAACAATGGCTTGGGTGTACGGATGGCGTCATGGAAACTTTGCATGGTAATGAAATTGTCGGCAATGCTTAAGTGTGTTTAGTCTGTGATAAGCAGAATCGCTGTTAATAGCCGAGCCATGATCATGTGATGTAATCGGGTTGACAAACGAATCATAGCTCATAGCGTGTTGCTCCTCTGCATTGTATGTATTTATATATATATATATATATATATATATATACATATATATTATTTATATAGTATTTACATTGTGCAATCGGCAGACGCCCAACCAACATGGCATAGCTTAACTGATAAGCATGACAAATTTGTGTGGGGGCACATGATCGAGATCAAAATCGGAACACACGCAGCCAACAAACGTTCGACGTGTGTTGCTGATAACAGCAGACACAACAAGACGACAAAAAAAAAAAAGAAGAAAAAAAAGAAAGCTACCAAATATCAAGACAGTGGCCCACGCATTCTGTTAAGAGGCGTTAATTTAATTAGAGGACTATTTGTTTGACACAAAATACTAAACAGAGAAATGCTGCATAATATTTATATAGCGAAATAAGATACCCAATTATTTGCATAGCTTTTGTGGCATGCAAATGAAAGGATCACACATTGATTGAATGCAACGATAACAGTTGCGAATAACACCCGAGAACCGGGTGAGGAAGAAGCGTAAAGGAAGCTAATTAGTTTGTGTGACATTGAAAGCTTGACAAGAGCTTGGATAGATCCGTTGCATGATTGATGACCCAAAGTTTGCAAAGTAATGACTTCTCTTTGATTGATGGGCAGTATGCCTGAGCTTATATTGCTGTTGCATTCATTCCATTCAGCTAATGAACTCAAGTTAACAACAACAACAACAACAACTATTAGCATTGGCAAAACACGTTGTGTTTACTTTACTTAACAATACAAGCAAGAGCAAATAGCAACTGGCGGCATAAGGTTGTTGCAAACCAATACACCCCCGCCACCCGTCTATTGTCAACATGCAAGCAAATGTTGAACTTAGCTTATTATCTTGAAATGAAATGTGTATAAAATGGAGCGGGAGTCAAACAGCTTGCTTAAAAATTACACTAATTTTCTGGCTAATAAAATAGTAATACCCGTCGACAGCAATTGAGAATAACAACGACACGCAACTGAGGAACGAGGGCAACAACAAGCTATGTGCAGGGAGGTGTGCCAAATGAATCGTCTTGGGACGGCAATTAAAATAAAAAAAAAATAAAAAAAAAAACAGAAAAAAAAGTGTAGAGCGGAAAACGAGTTCGCGATAAACGATGAAACTGTTCCACTATTTCTCTAAGATCGTAAAAAAGATGCCAAGTCATTGCTATCGTAAAGTACACAATTAAATATTAAGCTAACTTTAAGCATCATCGACTTCAAGTGCATCGTACAATTCTCCCGTTCACCTTGATGCCAAAACTTGCAATCAGTCGAGGTTCCGTTAATGCGGCGAGAGCTGCTGCATTCGAATTATGAAGGTTACGTCACGTATTGTTTATGGATCTATCGTTTGTATCTAATTTATCTGTCATGCCACTCGTCTCGTAATTGCCGTTCACGTGAAAATACTCGGGAATTACAAAAGACAAAAAAAAAAACAAACAAAAAAAAAACTAGAAACTTCTAGTCGAGAGAGCTACTCGACTACGAGATACCCTGAGCTCCCCCGATGTGTACTACGGTTACAGATCTTCAACGATATCCAAGTCATATCGTATAACAAAGTTATAGCTTGAAAAATTCAGTTCTTTTTTTTTTTTTCATCGATATTCTCGAAACTATCTGGGAAGAAGTTATCGATAAAATCAAAAATACTTGAGAAATTATATATTTTATTCGAACCCTGATACTCTCTGAAACAGCGACATTCATACAGAAAGACAAAAAGGCGGATATGGCTAGATCGACTCGACTTCTTTTGCTGATTAAGAATATATATATATAGATATATATATATATATATTTGTGGTCGTTCTGCCATTTGTAATGTGTACTAAGGGCATACAAAGTAAAAGTAAAAGTGCATGCTTACACACAATACATTGTTAAAGATCCATATATGTATATATATATATATATATATGTATATATGTACATATATATATATGTATATAATATATACTATATACATATTCTAAATACTATAAATATATGTTATATAGGCGATAAGTTGGAAGCGCGTGAGACCGTTGCGGGGACCTTCAATTTTCAATGGGACAAGCGCTTATCAGCGGCGGGGCGCAGTTTGGAACGGGGCCATTCCTCCCTCTTATCTCTCTCTCTCTCTCTCTCTCTCTCTTTCTGTGCAAGAAGGCAGACGACACACGCCCGTGAAACTAATCTGATTATGTTCATGACTTTCACATGTATTATGCAAACAAATGTATTTTGCGCAAAAAAAAGAAGATATATGTATGTATATATATGTGCATATATATGTGCATACACAAATAATCAAGTATCTATAGGAAAGAATAAGTATCTCGGCCAGCGATAAGATAATGATGGGCCCCCATTTACAATGCAAACAAAAAATACAAAAATTACGCAAAATAATGCGCTTTGTGTGCGTAAAATTGAGTGCGAGACTTAAACGCGTGTGTGGTGCGTGTGTAAACTGTGTGTTGAGAGATGAGAGAGTCTTTGTGTGACGTATGTATGTCTTTGCATTATTCGCATTGTTACGCAAGCTTAAGCTAAACAGTTGATGTCATCTCTTATCTCTCACTCTCTTTCACCCACTCTCTGTTTGCTCGTATTCGTTATTGTTCCTTTCTGTTAGCGCATGATTAGCCGAGCAAAGAAAATACACACATACAAGCAAACTTTGACATCTTAATTACCATTGGCATTTACATGTGTGTGTGTGTGTGTGTGTGTATGTAACTGCGTTGAGAGCGCTAACGTTGATGCTTAAGTCTCCGCTGCGGTTGCGGTTTAGGCACCTGACAAAACGCCGTTTTGTTTTTTCCCCATTTTATTTGTACAACAAAAATAGCTCATTTTGCATTTTGTTGATTTTTTGGTCACTCTGCACTTACCGTAATGATCGCGAATATCGTGATTTAATGGATGGGCGTTGCAGCATTTGCGATGTAGCGATCGCGATTGCGATATTTTCAATAGTTTCAATTAATCAACACTTTGTAATGTGTAGAAAAGGAAGGCGTGGATTAATCATTCTATTATACTATTCTATATAAATTACAATGTGTGTAATTGATAATGATTAATAATTATTGAATCATTATTATATCAAGTTATGTCATAAATTATACGCTGTGTAATTTAAAATGATTTACATTTGCTGATAGGAGGCCATCACCCATCCCACTCACAATATCGGTTAACGATGACGAGCAGCGCAGAGTATGCGTAAATTATATAATTTTATCAATGAAATCGGGCTTTTGGGACACCGGCCAGTAAAAACCGGTTAGTGTGTTTATGTTTACACACACACACAAATCAATATCGATATGCACATACGCAAAACAAACTAAACAATAAATATAAGGCATGGAATTCAATTTGAAAACAAGTCCGTCCCTTGGCGGCGCCACAAGTTCACATGGTTAATTGAATTTGCTGACCCACTAGCCGCAAAAAAATAAAATAAAAATAAAAAAACGAGACAACAGTGAACGCAGAGCGAGCGACAGAAAGAGAGAGGGAAGAGGGGCAGCCGCCAAAGTCAATTGCACTTTGCGCGTGAGCTTGGATTCCGTTTTCATTACCACGTCGATTCATCTGAGTAGACGCCGCGCGTGGCAACAGCAACTGAATATTATGTGGCTTTGGAATTTTCCCTGTCGCTTTAAGCTTCAGTCTCGATGGCCTGATCGTAAAAGTAAAAAAAAAAAACTAGTTGTAACCGGATTTGCGTGACTGCTTCTTCCTCCTGCTTGCGGTCAAACTTGCGTTGATCTTCTGTGTACGGCGCGCTTTTGTCGACGCCGCAGTCGCGCTGCCGTCTTCGTCAGCGTGTTTTGCGCTTCTGTTTTTGCGTGTGTGCTTTCGCAGCGAATTATGCAACAACAACAACGAGAGCATAAAGAATAAAAAAACAAAAAAAAACTACTGCCACTGGGGCAATGTCTGATCAACGAGCGGTTGAGTCATGGAGATGTAGCACTGAGTCTGCTGCACTTGCTGCTCTGCTTCTCTCTGTCTGCTCTTATCAAAAAATATATATGTATACTCCACATATCAATGTGTAATATATCAATGTGTATGTATGTGTGTGTGTGTGTGTGTGGGGATTGGCGTTGCTTATCAATACAACTTGACTTGAACGTAATTTCACGCGTAGTCGCGCCTTGAAGTGCGGCTCAATGACAGCCAATTGGATTGGCACAACTCAGCTGATTGTTATCGATAAACGAAACATTTTCGCCTAACAGCAACAACAACATAAGCCTGCTAAGGAGGCAGCCATCCAAAATGAGCATAATTTCAGCATAATCATTTCAGCGCTGCCAACCTTCTAGTTTTTCGGTTTAAATAATTCAATGAAACATTGAAAAAATTCAAAAAGAAACGAAAATTAAAAAGAAATTGAATTCCAAATGTTTCATCCTGCTAATTTTTTTTGTATTTCGTTACAGAAAGCTCCTATTGTTGGTGCTTATGTGCGTCAAATTGCTTCTGATGGCGCCAGCCTGCGTGAAGTGCTTGCCGCCAAGATCCCCCAAGAGCAGGAGCGGGTTAAGGCATTCAGGAAACAGCATGGTTCAACAAAGATGGGCGAGACGACCATTGATATGATGTACGGTGGCATGCGCGGCATCAGGGCTCTGGTTACAGAGACCTCTGTGCTGGATCCCGATGAGGGTATTCGCTTCCGTGGACTATCCATTCCCGAATGCCAGAAGGTGCTGCCTGCCGCACCGGGTGGATGCGAGCCACTGCCAGAGGGCCTCTTCTGGTTGCTGATTACCGGCGAGGTGCCGACCCAGAGTCAGGTGCAGCAGCTATCCTGCGAATGGGCCGATCGTGCTGCCCTGCCCCAGCATGTGGTT
The DNA here is from genome assembly GCA_035041615.1 of Drosophila anomalipes. NCBI lineage: Eukaryota > Metazoa > Arthropoda > Insecta > Diptera > Drosophilidae > Drosophila > Drosophila anomalipes. The sequence goes on from JAWNKZ010000254.1 coordinate 4,529,813, forward strand.
ACCATGCTGAACAACATGCCCACCACACTGCATCCGATGTCGCAGTTTGCTGCCGCCGTCACGGCCCTCAATCATGACAGCAAATTCGCCAAGGCGTACTCTGCGGGCGTGCACAAATCGAAGTACTGGGAAGCGACCTATGAGGATAGCATGGATTTAATTGCCAAACTGCCGGTGGTTGCTGCCACCATCTATTGCAATACGTATCGCGGCGGCAAGGGATCCCGTGCGATTGACTCCAATCTGGATTGGTCTGCCAATTTCGTGAAAATGCTCGGCTATGACACTGCCCCGTTCACCGAGCTGATGCGTCTCTATCTAACCATTCACAGTGATCACGAGGGTGGCAATGTGTCCGCTCACACCACGCATTTGGTTGGTTCGGCACTCAGTGATCCGTATCTATCGTTTGCCGCCGGCTTGAACGGTTTGGCTGGTCCACTGCACGGTCTGGCCAATCAGGAGGTGCTCCTCTGGCTGCGCAAGTTGCAGAAGGAGGCTGGCAATAATCCCTCTGAGGACCAGCTTAAGGATTACATCTGGAAGACGCTCAAGTCCGGACAGGTGTGTTCATTTACCATAGTACCAATAGCTCCAAGACTATCTCTAATCTGTCTGTTAATTGTTTTTTAGGTTGTGCCCGGCTATGGTCACGCTGTGCTGCGCAAGACCGATCCTCGTTATACCTGCCAACGCGAGTTCGCCCTCAAGCATCTGCCCGATGATGATACCTTCCAGCTGGTATCGAATATCTACAAGGTGGTGCCACCAATTCTAACTGAACTTGGCAAGGTGAAGAACCCCTGGCCCAATGTGGATGCTCACTCTGGTGTTCTGCTGCAATACTATGGCATGAAGGAGATGAACTATTACACCGTACTATTCGGCGTCTCCCGTGCTCTCGGCGTACTCGCCTCCCTTGTCTGGGACCGTGCTCTCGGCCTGCCCATCGAGCGTCCCAAGTCCTTCTCCACCGATGCGCTCATGAAGCTGGTGAAGAAGTAAGCACAGCGAATTCGTTAAATGCAAAAGAAACGAAAAAACAATGCTGCGTTATCCAATGCAGTAATGTCCTGTGGCTGGGGGAAGGGGGGAGTTCAGTAAATGTACAACAACAACAACAACAAAAAAAAACAACAACAACAACAATAATAATAATATTTATAATAACACAAACCAACAATTCGAAACGTGAAGCAAAAATTAGCAGTTGGCAAGTAATGGACGCGAGAGAATCCAGGGAGAGATGGAGATGATGGAGTATTGACGATCAATCATAAAAGTGTGATGAAAATCACAACAAACAGGTGTTGATATTGGGATAGCGAGAGGGAGAGAAGAGAAGATAGTTAAGGAAGTTGAACAAATCTAGTAAAGGAAAATCAAGAATATTAACCAAATGCGAAATCTGCAACAGCAAAACAATAAGTTGGAAATAAGGCAACCTTTATATTTAGTAGTGTAGCTAAATTATAAATGAATCATATATAAAAAAAACTACATAGAATGAAAGCAAAATGTTAAAATGCAAATGCAAAAATAAAATCACTTAAACATATGTTTAAGCGCTATTTATACCATATTAAGATCAATCTATAATGGGAAACAACTGTTTGCACACATCCCATTTTTCACTTTACCAACTTTATGTTGAGCATTTTTTCCAACTTCAACAAACGCTTTGCTTTTCGTATGTCCTTCCTGAACTGCTTAATTAGTTTGTTACTTAATTAAACTTTAAGCCGATATTATGTTTGCGGTCTCTTATGCATTGACTAAACTTACCGAAGGAAAACCCGAACCACTCAAAGCCCCGCTTAATTTCTAAAAACTAACTTGATAAAACTTTACTTTTAATTTACCCTTTAACTATATAGTTTTTTTTCTTTTACGTTTACTTTAAACAATGGAAACATATTGTTATTTTATGTAATTTATTGCAAACCAGTAAATATAATAACGAAACTTAAAATACAGACAAACAAGTGGAATGAAAAACCCTCAAAAAAAACCTAATAAAAAAACAAAATAATATAAAAACAAACGCGTTCAGAGCTTTTTATTCATTTAAATTTTGGCGGTAGATAACAGCGGATCGGTGTGCTCTGTTCTTAAGCATTAATGGTCACACCGCAACAACGGCAATTTATCGGCCGACCGACACAAATGTTGAGCCGATAGTGATTCATCGATAAAATATTGTTATATATATTGCAGCCCGTTAGCCGATTTGCGCACCGTGTTACATCATTTATAGACAAATTATAGGCAAATTGAACGGTATTTGTCCAGTGCAAAGCGAGAAGACAAACCATTAGTTGCAGTTAGTAGAAATGTGCATGCAGTTGGCAAATTGGAGCGCGATTTCATAACGAACTAAGCCCAAGCCCAAGCCCAAAGACAACACCAACGTGAACTTGCGGGCTGCGTGTTTTGGGTCGCGTTCGCCGGAATATAAACATACGATGAGCGAATTAAACACCAATCAGGTTAGTTGCTGGCCAGGTTTAACAGCTCATTCCCAACTCAAGTTAAATACGCAACACCAGCCAATCAGCGAAAAATTATCTGTATATCAGTATATGTATATAAATATATATATTTTCTTTGATTACGATTGCAAACACACACAGACATAAATAAAGTGCGCCGTTGCAGCATCTGTGATTGTGTGCGGCGTGTTTGTGTGTGAGAACAAATATTTAATTTTCACTTTTGACTTATTTATTTCATTTTTTTGTTATGGTATTTTTGTTTAGTTTCGCCTTTGATGTCATATTTTGTTACATTTGCCTTTGTCTTTTCAGTTTTGTGCCATTGATTTTTGAGTATTTCAGCCCAAAAAATATCGACGAATAGAAAACAAACAAAAAAAAAAAAAACAGTAAAACCCAGCAGCAAACAACAGCAGCAATTAGAACAAGAAAATCCGATCCCGATCCCGATACCGATACCGATACCTATATCCATCCCATCCCCGAAACCCAAAAAAAAAAAAAAAACCGAAATCAACGTGCACCTTTCTTTTTAATTTGATTGTTTAGTTCTTGGTTTGGGTTTTGTTGATTTGGACCGGGACAGGGATAAGGGGCAAGGGTATCTGCATAGGCTGCATACCTTTTGTTTTGTATCAAAATTCTCTCTCGTTTAACAAATCGCAACGCAATTCACGCAAATTCACCAAACCAATGGCGGCCTACTTGAATCGCACCATCTCGCTGGTGACTGGCCAAACGGGCCCCTCCGGCAACGACCAAAACTCGACGGGCACCGACTCCGTGGACGATTCACGTCACAATCTATCGCTGCAACCGTCCGCCTCATCGACGTCGGCCAACTACAACGCCATCACTGATAATCGCATGTATCAATCGAATGACAAATCGCCGCTGCAGATATTCGTGCGCGCCAAGAAGAAGATCAACGATATCTATGGTGAAATCGAGGAGTATGTGCTCGAGACAACCACATTCATTAATGGTAAGCAGCAGCAGCTATCAAAAGTAATTACGTAATTCATTCATCTCCTCCCCTGCCTTGCCTTGTCTTGCAGCTCTTCATGCGGACGCGGAAATTGTGGACAAGGCGGAGCGTGAGCTATTTGAGAGCTATGTGCATAAGGTGGCTGCGATACGTGAGGTACTGCAGCGGGATCACATGAAGGTCGCCTTCTTCGGGCGCACCTCCAATGGCAAGAGCTCCGTCATTAATGCCATGCTGCGCGAAAAGATTCTGCCCAGCGGCATTGGGCATACAACAAACTGTTTCTGCCAGGTGGAGGGCAGCGATGGCGGCGAGGCCTATCTCATGAAGGAGGGCTCCGATGAGAAGCTCAATGTGGTGGTATGTGCGATAGCCAAAAATGTCAATTAATCGTCAAAACAGCTCAAATATGTATATATATCTTAAGGTCTAGGCTATATCTCGAAAACATTTCGCATTTTAATTTTAGGTATGAGCCGTTAAAAAAGATAAACATAAATATTGTGCTCCTAGATCTTGTAGTCTCGGCAGACTCATCGATTTAGATAGATGTATAGATAGATAGATATATATATACTATGCGGAATTAAGCGATATTTTGCTGTGGCGATATTGATTGGATGATTTTTTCCAGAACATAAAACAACTGGCGAACGCTCTGTGCCAGGAAAAGCTGAGCGAGAGCAGTCTGGTGCGCATCTTTTGGCCACGGGAACGCTGTAGCTTATTGCGCGATGATGTCGTCTTTGTGGACTCTCCGGGCGTTGATGTGTCCGCCAATTTGGACGATTGGATTGACAATCATTGCCTGAATGCGGACGTATTTGTGCTAGTCCTGAACGCAGAGTCAACAATGACGCGGGCGGAAAAGCAATTCTTTCACACCGTCTCCCAGAAGCTTTCCAAGCCCAATATCTTTATACTGAACAATCGATGGGATGCCTCGGCCAATGAGCCCGAGTTCCAGGAATCGGTAAGATCATTTTTGTTCGCTATCTTTGTCTCTATCTCTCTCTATCTTTGGATAGATATTGTTAGCGTATTTGTAAATGTTGTTGTATATTTCATTACTCTTGTTTACTATACTACCCCCAACAAATTTCGACATGTAATGTTAACAACGCCAGGAGCTGGCTAAGGTAATGTCATCCCAGACCCAGGCCCCGACGAGCTCTTTACTGAATGCGCTTTGTTGGCTGTGTTTTGTTTTGATTTGCCTGTCCACAGCCTGCCACAGCTTCGATTCAACATGAATATGTCTATCGATAATTAATTGAAATCTGGTTGTACAAATGTAAAAAGCTTACTTTCATCTCAATGCTAATCATTCAACACAACAACAATGATCAATGATCAGTTTTGCTTGAGATCGATCGATTAAAGCGATTTAAAGACATATTCATGTGATAAGCTGATATTTGTGCACCTTATAAATCGGATGCTTAATAATTATTTATATATATTGGCTGCTGCTGTTTGCCATCTGCAGGTTAAATCACAGCACACGGAGCGCTGCATCGACTTCCTCACCAAGGAGCTGAAGGTCAGCAATGAGAAGGAGGCCCAGGAGCGAGTGTTTTTTGTGTCCGCCCGTGAAACGCTGCAGGCACGCATCGAGGAGGCCAAGGGCAATCCGCCGCATATGGGCGCCATTGCCGAGGGCTTTCAAATACGTTACTTTGAGTTCCAGGACTTTGAGCGCAAGTTTGAAGAGTGCATCTCGCAGAGCGCTGTCAAAACCAAATTCCAGCAGCACAGCTCGCGCGGCAAGAGCGTCTCTGGCGATATGCGCTCCATGCTGGACAACATCTATGAGCGCATCACAATCTTTCGCAATCTAAAGCAGGATCAGAAGAATATGCTAACTGAACGCATTCAGGGCACCGAAACGCAAATGATGCAAGTGACGCGCGAAATGAAAATGAAAATCCATAATTTGGTCGAAGAGGTCGAGGAGAAGGTCTCCAAAGCACTGAACGAGGAAATCTGGCGACTGGGCGTACTCATCGATGAGTTCAATATGCCCTTCCATCCGGAGCGTCTGGTGCTCAACATTTACAAGAAGGAGCTGAACGCTCACGTCGAAAGCGGCCTCGGCAGCAATTTGCGCGCCCGCCTCTCCATGGCGCTGGCCATGAATGTGGAGGCAGCCCAAACGGAAATGACGGATCGCATGCACGCCCTGGTGCCCAACGAGCAGCTGAGCACGCACAGCGCCAAATTGGCGGTTCGCACGCAACCCTTCGAAATGCTATACTCATTGAACTGCCAGAATCTGTGCGCCGACTTCCAGGAGGATCTCGAGTTCAAGTTCAGTTGGGGCATTACGGCCATGATACAGCGATTCACGGGCAAAGTGCGTGAGCGCAGCAAAAAGCATACACCCGCCTTGGTCAATCGTCAGAGCAGTATTGGGGTAAGTCCAATCCATGGCTCAAAATTAACTCCATTTCTTCTGTGGATTCATAAGCATCATCTGTTCGCTCTCCTCTCTCCACTCTCCGTTCGCAGCACACTGTCGTTACGCCCGTGAGCACACCGGAGACGACGCCCGTTTGCCTGCTGCCGACACCGGGCGTTGCTGGCATTACGCCCGAGCAGCTGTCGGTTATATCTCGATTTGCCATGTCCTCAATTGGATCGCAGGGCACCGTTGGCGGTCTCGTTGTCGCTGGCGTCGTAAGTGTTGAGTAATAAGGCGGCAAAAAATTATATTTTACCAGCTGCCTGGCAGGTGCTATTGTATCGCTATGTCCTGAATACCAAACACTTACAGATGCTGAAAACGATCGGTTGGCGTGTGCTCGTTGGTATTGGTGCCCTCTATGGCTGTATCTATCTGTATGAGCGCCTCTCCTGGACCAATTCAACCAAGGAGCGCACATTTAAGGGTCAATATGTGCGACATGCCACCAAGAAGCTCAAAATGATTGTGGATCTAACATCGGCGAACTGCAGCCACCAGGTGCAGCAGTAAGTATTTGTATTAGAAAGCCAATTTTCTTTAGCGTATTTCTAAATTCAAAATTTACATTCCACATTCCAATAGGGAGCTGTCGAGCACATTTGCGCGCTTGTGCCGCACCGTGGACACCGCCACCACCGATATGAACGAGGAGCTGAAAACGCTCGAGGCGCAGCTGAATGTGCTCGAGGCCAATCAGAAGCAACTGAAGTTGTTGCGAAACAAGGCCAACTACATACAGAATGAGCTGGACATCTTTGAGCACAACTACATTGCGCCGCAGTAGATGCAACTGCATCAGCTGCCCCGCCCCATAGGACTCAATGCGTCTAGGATTAAGAGTTCAAGCTTTAAGCATCCAGCTCCCAATGCGAAAATTATGACGACTACAACAAACATAACAACAACGACGACAACTCCCCAGTCCAACAGAAAGATTACAATTTCAATCATTTCTAGATTCTTATTTTTTTTCTTAAATTTTAAACGCATGTTATTTTTGAACATTTTTTTTTGGCTTTCCACTTCATTTTTTTTATATCAAATTTGCAGCTAGTCCTAAACGGCTATTGTTGTTGTTGCTTTTAGACAAACTATTACTATTAATTTATTTGGTTTAGCCAGTTTTTTTTTAAATATATATATATATATATATATCTATATATATATATTGCAATTGTTGTTGTTACACTCTGCATATACTGTGACATGGCCGGGAGCCATGAAAACTTAAACAAAAATTAATAATTATACCTTATACATTATACGAAATAGTCATTGTTTATTATTGCATAGAATTAAAGTCACTTCATTTAAATGGTATAGTATATTTTTATGATTTCAACGCTGATATGCAAATAAATTCAAATTATTAAAACTTCAAATTCAGTTTATAGTTTATAGTCCATCGGGTGCGAGTGAAGCAAACGACAAGGACTTGCTGTTGTGCGAGCGAGAGCGTTGTTGTGTGACCTGATTCCAGGTACAATTCTGATTCATTGCTGTTAATTGTTGATTTTATTTCACAACGTTCGAAGCATTATATCTAAACGTGTTTATTCTTTCTATTATAGAGCACAGATTTGAATTTCACATTCTTAACTTTACTATACACAATGAAACCTTCGGAGAAGGCAAAATGATGGGAGAATATACGAGGTCTTCACAAACTACACGGAAGATCTTATCTTGATAATAACTATTTGATCAGCAATAAGTTATCTCATTGTATATGGCCCCAAGTTGAAGAGCATATTTAAATCAACAGCTTTCCCCCTTTGAGATTGGTTTAGGATTCCGTCGTCAAATGGTGTTCCGAAAAAAAATTCCGATAATCAGTCGGTCGACTTTCTTGTATTTAAGCTGAACCATATACATAGTGATGGGTATATAGTTTCCTATAGATTACCATCCGGGTCAAGCTATGTCAGTGTAGGTGTAGGTGTAGGTGATATTAATAATATGCGGTAAATCAAATCGTTGGCAATCTATATTTTACAAAGCATTTAAGATATTGTATATGAAGGGAATTTTCCAATCAATTCATTTGGAAAATATCCTTAAGTATTTTTAGATATCTAAATACGAATACAGGCACATTACATGTAAGTATATACAATTGAAACGTTTCTCTCGGTGTTGCACTTAATTGAGAATGAAGAAAAATGAAATGCATTTACAAATTTGTCTTTTGCTTTTATGAGTTTCCTTTGATCGGGTATCATTTGTCGCGCTTTGAGCCACACAATCGGCTTTAAATACAAGTAGCACAAAGCTAAACAAACTTATATTGTTGATCTACAAATAGATAAGAAATATATAAAAAAAAATAACGGCTGACTAACCGGGAACAAAAAAAAATATTGAACAAATCTTTTGAGCATGACTATGAATACGTTTTTTCTGTTTTGCTTCTTTTTTTTTCTCTCATTACGCTAATTTATTAACAAGTTTATGTGTGTGTGTGTGTGTGCGTGTGTGTGTGTGTGTGTATGTGTGTAGATGGAGTTTTGGTTTATCTGCTGGCGGCTGCCGATTTCATCGGTAGTTAATTCAATTCAGTTTGGTCGCTGGCAGTGCGAACGGGCGGAGCATCGTTTTGGTCGCTTGATTGTTTCCGTTTCTTGTTGTTGGCTTCTGCGATGTCGTTTGGAGTTCTACAAGAAATAAGGCGTCGTATTCTGTTTGGGTATGACACGATCTGAATCGGGAACGGCTAGGAAGATTTTCGTTTCGAGCTGTTGCGCCGTCTCAAAGCTGAGTATGGCCGCCACATTGCCGCAGCGATAGCAATAATTGGGCGCTGACCAAACTGTAACCAGCTTGCCCTCGAACATATATTTGATGCCCTCGTTGACCAGCTGGTGTGCTCGACATATCAAATCCAGATTGTTGATGGTCATAAAGTCTTTGGTCACATTATGACCAAACAGCCAGCCAGCACCACGCGGACTCTGGCCCCTAAAAATGAACAAAAAAAAAAAAAGAAGAAAAATAGTAAAATAAAAAAAAAAACATTCCAAATATATCGACATTTACCAATACTCTATGTCCTCCGGGTCGGACCAGACCAAATCACAGAAGGCTCCCTTATAGGGTATCTCACCATTGCGCTCAATGGTCCGTATTTGATCTAGCGTTATAATCTCAGGACTCAGGCCGCCGTGCACGCACAGCACAGTCTCGTCAATGATCTAAAATAACGGAGTTTTATTTCGATTTTATATATATATATATATATATAAAGTGTTTTGTATGGATTTGACTTACCGCAGCGATAGTGAGCAGATCGAACACCTTGCAACAGTATTTCCAGCCATTCGCATTGCCATACTTGCTGAAGCACTCGTCGAAGAAGCCGTAGACTTTGGTTATCTGTCGCGTCTCGTGGTTGCCCCGCAATAGCGTTATCCGGCTGGGATAGCGGGCCTTGAGCGTCAGCAGTCGGGTGAATGTCTCCAGACTGTAATAGCCCCGATCGACAAAGTCGCCCATGAATATGTAATTCGTGTCGGGCACTTGGCCGCCGGTTCGAAACAGTTGCTCCAGATCATAGAACTGTTTGGACGCAAGATAAACAAGCAAAGTATGTATGTAATATGTGTGGTTGTGATTAAGGAAAGCCAAATTCCGAAACAGAGAGAGAGAGAGAGATAGAGAGTGAGAGTGAGAGAGAGAGAGAGGGGAGAGTATTCACCTGGCCGTGGATGTCGCCACAGACTGTGACGGGCGTGCTCACTGGCTGTATGTTTGTCTCTTCCAACAGTATGTCGCAGACCATATCACAGAGTTTCTTCAGTTCATTTTCGGGCAAATACTTGCATTCCTTCACAGTCTCAATCCATTTGTCCAGATCACCCATTATTATTATTGCTTCTGTGTTTTGCGCGACGCACCCGAAGCCACTCGATAAAGTTAATTAGACAAAACGCAACAAAATCACCGAACTACCGCGAAATACCAAAAAAATAATAACGAAAATACCAATAAATACAAATGAAGAAAACAAACTATCGATAACACAAAAAATCAGACCATATTTTGAAATGTGACAAAACAATGAGTGAAAAATACCAACGTTATGTTAAATTAACGTAACATTGATGTAACTGTTAACAGAAGGAATGTTAAAAGTTTCAAAAATCGCAGTTGCGGGAAATAGCAGGTAAAAATGACCACAAATGAAATACCTTAAACATGGGAATGAGAATATTGATAAAGATTTGATCAGATCAGATAACTAAAATATAATTTGTATATTCACCACTCTCGCCCGTTTTCTTAATTTTGATTTGAAAAATGAATTCGTCGAATGTTCTTTTTACATTTTTTTATTTTGTTTTTCATTTTTTGTTGTTTGTTCTTTTTTTTTGCGTTTTTTTTTTTTGTTAGTGCTTTTAGCATGAAATTAGTTGTAATTAGCTTCTGCTTTAAGCAAATCATAATTAGCAGGCAACCCGAGCTCTCTTAAAACAAATATTTGCTGCTGATGCGGGGCTTTGTTTTGCAGCATATAGAAATAATCACGCTTTTAAATTTGATTACTGCCGCGCGAGCTGCTTGCTGAATTTTAGCTATGTGGCTTGTAATAGGACAGAGACATGCTGGCATCTTGTTGTCTAGGGAATGGCTCTCGAACGGGTTAACCGGGTCCTGAGTCCTGTGCCCTGTGCAGCCTGGTGCGAGTCGACAGTTGTGAGTTGTGAGTGGCGAGTCGCGTGTCTTCAGCGGTTTGGCGTGGCAGGCAGCAAGCTCGGGTATTGTTTTGGAGAGTCTCATTAGAGACGCGAGCGAATTTTTGTTTGTTTGTTGGTTTTGGGACAATTCAAGTTATTCGTTTGGTTTCCTTGATGTTGTTTTTTTCTGGGTGTATGGTGCACTTTGTACTGCATAGTCGTAGTAACTGGTGGCTGCCTGCCATGAAATTGGATTCAACTGGCGTGCTGGGCAACAAAGAGTTAACCTTATTTGCACATAACGAGTGCTGCGTAAAGCAGTCAAAAAATTGCTAAATTTAGTCGGGAATCTTGTAATTCAATTTCTAAAAGGGATACCATTTATTTGTATATATATATATTTTATTTATTTATTGATAATAATTTTACAATTGGCCGTCGGGCGTAACCAACTGAGGAGTACCCTGATACGACAGCCTATTGCCTCGCCTACTCCAGCTCATCGATTCTGACAGATAAAGGCTTGGCTATCTTTTCTCTGGCAAGCAATTTGCATTCAAATCTTAGAGCAGTTTCCCAGTTCCCCAGTCTATCCAAGTTATCGCCCTAGTTTGGTAACTCTAGCTCAAAGACTGTGGATATAGACAAAGGTTATTCCAAGTTGTATGTGGGTGAATTATTTATTTTATTTGCACTCGAAACAAAATCTCTGTGAATTTTCGAAAATCACGATGCTTTCGGCGACAAGGGATTACTCTCCGAAAGTATATTTCTAAAACAGTAGACAGTGTCTTTCTAAAGCGTTTTTCTTAATTCCAAGGATTGGATTTTGATAAATGTACATAGAATGCTTACATTCGCTTATGTAAGCTTATATTCTTAATAAACATTAGTATTTAAAGATTTTAAATTTTGATATCGCTTTTAGTCGTTATCCATACATTCAAACATAGATGCAAATGTAGATGAGCACCGTGAGTAGACATAATTACGGACGAGACATTTGATGCGAGCAGCCAAGGACAATGCCAGCAAGAACGCTGACTTTCACAAAATATATGTTAAGTGAATAAAGAAAAAAAAAAAAAATGGAAATGATCCATTGTCGTTGAGCCGTAGAAGCAACGCCGCAGCAACGGCGACAACTGAGTGGGATTATTGTGTAGTTGTGTCTGTTGCCGGTGAGTGTATTGCTTGTATTATTTGCCTTGATTCAATTAATTTAATTTACGCACATACTCAAAAAGATCTAATCAGAAAATTATCTTGCCCACACGCCAAAACCCATTTGAAACCGATGAAAAGGACACCATTAAATTGTGCATATGTTCTTGAATCAAGATGACTTTATTTGCTGCAATCAAAGTACTCACTGAACACAGCTAGCATCAAGCCATATTGGCAGCACTGTCACCGACTCCCGTTACCTTTTAAGCTGCCAAACCGTCAGTTGAGCTGCGCTTAACGGTACTCATGCTCATCCCCATTATTTTCGTGCTTTTCGAGTTTCGACTTTAAGCCATGGCAGTTTAAGTTCAGCTATTTGCTGTGTTTGTACAGCCGGCTGTATACAATTTTGTTGGCCCATTGCGTGCTGCATCATTAGTACCGTTATTTTGTGCTCTTCCGCTCGTATTGCTTTTCGCCACTTTCATGCGTCTCTTTTACTGTCTGCTTCGTTTCCTCTTCTTCTCCTCCTTCTTAGCCTGGCACAATGTTGACAATTAAGTTAAACTTGTTTTCCTACTTCGTTTTGTTTCAGCAATTCCTCTCCCTCTTCCTCTCTCTCTCTCTCTCACGCATTCGCACCCCTCCCTCTACCTGCCCTGTTCCTTCCGTTCCTGCTCAACTTTGGCCACTGCGTGGTGACTTTTCTATGTCCTGACAATTTTCAGCTGCTCCTCCCCTCGCCAGCTCAGAGCTATCTTGACCGCGCTTTGCTGATTATCAATGCTTTGGTAGTCTGCGGCTGACTCGGCTTTTGACTCTGATGCTGATGTGGTTGATAATTATGTGTCCATTTCCACCCACTTTTCCCCCTACCGCCCAACAACTTCACTCACTTGCCACTTGGACATTTCTTAATATACCCTGTAAGGATATACATATACGAGAGCTATGACAGGTTTGCTTTACGAACATCCATACACATATATTTATATATTTATTTATATATATATACATATTATTGATCAGGCCGATGAGCTGAGTAAATTAAGCCACATTCTGCCACAGTCTGCCTAAATACTAAAAATACTACTTAACTTTGAATGTGCATTTTACATTTCTTATTCCCCAAAATCGTTATAGACAAGTATATATAATATATATATTTAAATATGTATAAAAGTACAATGAGTAGCAACAAATTCTAGATCAGCATAGGGTATTTTGATGTCGACAAGAGAGTGGTTTTAATTTGTGTTGTTTTTTTTTGCATTGTCTTCGCCGTCACCGTTGGCCGACTTTCTTTTTTTTATTGTTGACGTTTTGTTAACTTGTTTTTTCCTGTGCGCCACCAACCGTTAACTGCCAACGGCCATTCAGCTCCAATGTCGCATAGTTCTGGCGGCGGCTGTTGCTCCTTGACTCTTTGCTGTTGCTTTTATTGTTGTCGAAAATTAAATAAAATTAATTACGGCGTGTGTTTGTATACACGCACACCCACGCACACGCACACAGTGGCAAGCACGCGTCGGCGACATTAACAGAGAGCCTACTTCTCAACCTAATATTCTTCACTAGAGAAGCTTTCGTTTGACAGTTGCACGCCTTGCTTGATTCACGCGCGTGTGCGTAAGCGACGCCGACGATGGCAACAAACAACTATCGCTGCCGCAGAACTTATAAGTACTTATATGTACATATGTACATTTGTACATATTTAAATTAGGATGCTGCTATGCAGCTATGCTCAGTTAATCCATTTCCAGCCTCTTCCAGTGTAAGCTACATATAATTTACATTTACATTGTGTATATTTTACACTGTTACTGATCTGCTAAATGAGTTCCACTTCCTGTCAAAGTCAACGCATTCTGTCACTGATTTGTTACAGGCAGCCCAAGTAGACGTTCTCTTTGATTATGCATGCATTACAGTGTTACAGCACCAATTGAGCACCAATTAAACAGGTTATGCTCGATCTCTTGGGCTTAGGAAGAGCGTGCGAAGGTGAGGGTGTTGCTTGGTCGTCTAAGCGCGAGTCGACGGGTGTTGCTTAAAATTAGAAGATGGCTGCTGCTCCGAACAGCTGCCGCTCCGCTCTCTTCTTTTCCGTTTTGTCTTCCTCCTATTTCCCTCTCTCTCTCTTCGCCGGCACTACACTGTTCCAGCTTTCGTTTGCTGTCAGTTACATGCATATGGGCGAGTTTGATTGGTGTGTGTGTGTGTGTGGATGTCATTTGGCAACAACAACAACAAAATGAGCAACAAGAATGGGCAGCACATTAGCAACAACAAACACGATGCTCTCTTTGTATATCGTTTCGTGCGTTTTCGTTTGGTTTGCTTTAGTTATTTATTGTGCGCTTTTAACTTTGTGCACACAGCGACCAACTTCTCTCCCATCCATTCAAAGACAAAATTGTTCTGTTTGCTGTTAATGTTGTTGTTATTGTTGTCGTTTTTGTCGCTTTCGTTGTCATTACAGCTACAACTATTAGTTGTTGTTGTTGTTTCCATTGTTCTTCTGGCCTTTCGACTTTATAGTGCTCTGGCATTTGACTTTTTTCATTCCTTTGTGTTGCTGTTGCTTTGTGCGAGCGAACAAGTCAAAAAGTCGAATACGAATAGCATCCGAATTGCGTAGGAGTCCGACAGAGACGAAGAGTGCGAGCAAAATGAGAGGAAGGATTACGGGATGGGGTGGGTGAAAGACTGACTGGCAAATTGTTCAACATAGTTTGTTACCGTGATAAAAACGAAAATAAAAGCAAAGCAGATAAAATTAAATAGTGGCCGAAGCATACAAGCGGACATTGCACATCGGACTGCGCGGCAGATATGGGAGATGGCGACACACTTGGGCCATGGGCGTGCATGATGGTGCGAGGGGCGTGTCAGCACGTACAAAAACTAATCGTTCAATTAAGTTGGCGAATGTTCAGCTAGGTGACCGTTGAGTGGTGACACGAATGGAGGGGGCAGATGGGTTCTGTTTTGTTTAGTATAGGGTATAGCGTTTATTTAAGGCGGATCCCGCACAGTTTCCTTAACATTTCCAAAACAAGCAGCGTGCACAAAAAGTTAATGAAAAAGCAAAAACACAAAGCACACACACACACACACATACACATATACATACATATACAGTATATATATTTATATACATATATCTACATATATCTATATATATATATATATATATATATATGAATAAAAGTTAACGACTAGACGCCTACCTGTACACTGAAAAAAGTGTGAAATCTCGAGTCGCTTCAAAAAATGATAATAATTCACAAAAAATTTGATTATTTTCATGTAATATAATATTTAGCACATTTAATATAGTAACTATATATAGCATGATATCAATTATCAAGAATAAATAAAGTGTCTGATGCCAAAGCAATGAATTACGCAAAACTTTGGGTGGTAGATTTTAGGAGTCCTGAAGCTGGGTTTCAGAAAAAGAACTGATTACAGTGCAGTATTTTCATGCATACCGACAAAACTTTTAGAAAATCTTTCATTCATTTTTGAAATACAATGCAAAGAATTTGAAAGAGACAAACTGATATTTTGGCTATATATTTCCATCCAGTAAAAAAATACGTCATGGATTATCTTTCAATTAGTAATTGCACTCTAGTTCCGGGAAGTGATTCATTTAAAAAGTATTCGACATAATTTTTGAAATGTTGAATATAGGATATACGAGCATTGTAGCAATTACAGAGTATATGCATAGTCGTTGCATCAAATGGTAGTAGATAACCCAACCGCTTCACACACACACGCGCGCACACACACGCAGAAGCACTCATACATTCATAGAAAGGCAATGAATGTAATGGTGCGTGGAGAGCGAAAAGTGCGGAGCTAAAGAGCAGGTGCTGAGTGAGTGTGTTGGAATGGGATGGGTGGGGTGGGAAAAAGCGTTGCGAATGCCGTTTTTGTTGTCGTTACTGCTGCTGTTGTTTAATTTCTTTTGAGCACAAAACAATTATCAATTAATGTAGCGTTATGTGCGTGTGCGTGTGCATGTGTGTGTGTATGTGCGTGTGTGTGTATGTGTGTGTGTGTGTGTGTGTCATGAGAATGTACACATATGTATGTATGCGTGAGCATGTGTGTGTGCGTACAAATGAAATTTTACATTGTTATAAGGATGCGGCAGAATGGATAATGGGAGACAACAGAATCCAGCAGCATATTTAGAATGGGAAGGGAGCGCAGCTGTTAACTGGGTGGTTGCTGCTGCTGCTGCTGCTGCTGCTGCTACTGGCAAAACGAAGTGTATTTATTCGCTCTGCACAATGTAAATATTTATTATGCTATATAGTATGTATTTATGATGTTATATATTAAATGTGAAGCGGATTGTCGCCATTTAAATAAGTCACTGATTAACAAAGAGGCGAGTTGATAGACAAGGGAACGTAGTGTTTGCATATGTATTTATATATATATGTATATATATATATATATGTGTATGTGTCGTATTTTGAGCAATTAGCGTCGCTCTCTTTGTTTTTCGAAAATGCAAATTTTGAAGTTCGAAGTTCGCTTCATCAGCAGCATAAACTACTAGTTAGCTTCTGTTGACTGTACTTCAGGTCAGACACTTGGTTGAATTTGTTGACTGTTGTTGCCACTTACTGCAAGCAAGCTGTTGCCAGCTCCGTTCCACAAGTTCCGCTACTGACCGAACATCCGTTTGAAGCGCTGCATGCAATATGCTCTTCTAACTTGCCGACTGACCGACTGGCAGCCAAGCCTCGTTAAATCGATGGATGAACTTACTGTTAACTCTCAACCACTTTACCACTATTCCACTCGGTTTCTGTTGATCTTTCGTGGTACCATTTTACTTACATACATATATGTATTTTTGTGTATATATACTTGTTGTACTTATATTGACTGCAAATATACCAACATTTTCCACATATTGGAAATTCATTAAAAACTTCCACAATTCGCTTTCATATAACAAACTAGAATCTTTATGGCGGACATCCTAAACCCAATGAGCAAAATCAATAAACAACGGTTTGTCTTAGGCACACTGAAGGTTCCATACCCTTGTGGATCAGAGTTAATCAGCAGAAATGTACATTCTTATTTGGAGTTTGAATTACTTGAATGTGATTTTTTTTGGTTTCGTAATAAATGTTTCCTTTTAAGAGCTATTTCTTATGATACTTGTTGCAGGCCTGGCTGTTAGTCTGATTTGTGTGGCTTGCCACCTGTCGTAACTGAGTATAGCACTCTCCACTTGAGGAATGGAAACAGGTGCTTACCCAAAAGCTCACCCCAAATCCAATGTAGAACTGCATATGCCAAAGGACGTGTGCCAGGATTGTTATCCGGTTTGTATAGTATACAAAGTCTGGATAGGTTACATTTTCGAGAACTTAAAGCTAACAACTCCATATTCTCTCTGTCGAAAAGATAAATCCTCCGAGACAGCTCTACATAAGGTAACTAATTGTCTTCCCGTATATATAGAAGGCGCTTTTGACAACTTCCAACACCCAAAATTGACACTGCATATTATTAAACAGATACTGCAACGCAGGAAGTGTCGACAACAACCAGGCACGCCCCTTCTACGAAACGTTGCAGTAAATGAGCTGTTGGCAACCATGGAAGGATGGTGGCTGACAAGGCATTGCGTATGCAGATGACGTTACCATCGCCTTCTCGGTTCAATTCTCACAGACTAAAATTTAGACGGCCATCATTAAACCGAAAATATAAAAAAATATATGGAGTATCCATCTAGTGACTTGGCCTTGCCCAAAAAACTAATATCTTACCAAACTTGGAAAAACTGAACGCATGGCTGAACTGTATATCACAGGCAACTCAAGACGATGCACGAAGCCCCCCACTCTTCCAGCACTAAGTATGCGGGACGCGGAACTCAAGCGGAACTCTCAAGCGGAACCGATTATGTAGTTCCTGCAGAATTTTTAATAACTTTTATCCATGTCTCCATACCACCCGGGGAGGAATGGGTAAATTAACACCCAGAACCAACCTAGATGATATGGCTGGAGGAGGCGTCTACTCCTAGCCTCTAAATATAAACTATCACTTTAGGATTCCTGAATGTTGTAGTGTCATCCAAGCCGAATTAAGAGGCACTCAAAACTTAAACAGGCACTTAAACCTACCCTTAATTTCAGACAGCCAATTGTATTTTATCTTTCCGTGATATCTTCATGAGATCACAGATCAGGTTGACATCCAGCTCCAGCTCCAGCTCCTGATGCGGATGAATAGGCCAGGCTGGGCACAATTTCGCCTCTCCTGCAGTAGTGAGAGGATGTGGAAATGCCCATGACCCAGTGAAAATCACTTGCAACTTGCTTAATCTCGTATTGCCGTTCGAAAAAGCACTCCCAAACCTACTGGTTGAGGGTTGACTGGTTGAGAAGTACTCACGCAACCAGACTGTCCATCACCCACGGCGACTTCTGCAGAAGCTGTCACGATGAAGAAGAACAAGACTCGTCACTGTGGGACTCTCAGTAGGAGAAGACACAAATTTTTGGGGACACCCTTCTTTGGAAATATATGGGAACTCGTCGATATTCAACTAAGGCCACTGCCCATACTCATAACTGGTAATATTGAGTTAGTATCGTAATGTAGAGTTACATCCCAACCCAAACTTTTGTATCATCAGGTCTACAACTTAAAACTCATCTCTCCAGCGATTGTTCCTATGGCAACTATATATAGTGAGTCAAAATACAATGATATGAGGATATATACTAAGTTTGATCAAGATAGGTTTAAAGTTGAGGCAGTTTTGCGCATATAGGATAAACAAATTGGGACAGACGGACAGAAGGACAAACGAACATTTATATTTATATATATGGAAACGAACATCGAACAATAAATATTTAAATATTCAGTTTTTGAAAATATATAAAATATCCTATCTTAGATAGTTGACCATAGACAATTCGCTTGCTTTCAAAATATGTTAAGTAAGCCCAGAAAATACTTATTTTTTTAACTATGTTAGGCAATTAACTTTAATTTATTTTTGAAATTGTGCCATTGAATGGAATTGAATGGAACTGCAATTGGCAATTTATTTATGTGGGCTAATTAAAAAATGTTTCTGATTAATACAGAACTGGCAATCGATTGTAAACATGTACAGATATACTACAGACGTACACATCTGATTGTAGCTCCATAATTGCTCAACAGGTATTTATGTAATGCAATCGGAAAATGAACAACACATTACAGTTGGCAGTTGAGTTGCCTGGCGTTTCCTTTAGCTGCTCAACACCCTTCCCATCCCTATCCCCATCCCCATCCCCATTCCTTGCCTGGTCAATTTTCTTTCGTTATAATAACAAACTAGTGGGTTAACTTTGTAATTATCACGTACACTTTTCACTGGCTGCCCGTTTAATGAGCTGCACTGATTGAAATTCAGTTTCATTTTACAATTTTAATTATGTTTTCGGATTTTTGCTCAACTTGACTGTTTTCTTTATTTCCCATTTTGAGGCACACATTCTTGATTTCAGCTGGTCGATTTTAAATTCAAGTTAAAATTATACATTTTATATGTTCCATTAAAGCATCACATTTCTGTTATCAAGTTGCACATTTGCATTTGAATTTTTGATTCTAAAGAAATAAGTTTTGGCGAAAGATAAGAATGCGAATCGTCTGCGAAATCCAATCCGAATATATATAGGGTATACATATGTAAACGATATGCGAAATGTATTTTATATATAATAATATTTGGATATAATAATATTTGAATATGTACCAGTTTAGTGTACTCAAAGACAGCAATGTAATTTGATTAAATATCTACTTAACTTGTGTATTTTGGGTGTAATTGTGGGTGTTTGATTTGCTTTTGCGTTTTTTTTGTAATTGCTCTTAGGTTCAATATTTGTTTTTGAAGTATGCCTTTTTTTTTGGTATTCGTTTTATTTTGGTCTATTTTGCGTAATTATTCATGAATACTAATATTTTAATATTTTAGTTGTTGTTGTTGTTGCTTCAGGCACTGGTTAGTTAGGATGAGGTAACTTCAACTTCATAAAGGATATGCTAATGAAAATGCATGAATATTAAGTGAATTCATTTAACTCCCTAAAAGCAAAATCTACCACATAATTCAATGTGTTGCATCATTGCGAGTGTGGCATGAAAAGTTCATTGATTACTGAATAAACAATAAATTGATAGAGGATCAGATTGAGAAATATGTACCAATAATAGCTTGAAAATTAATAGAAGGTATTTTTTAATCTTCCAATAGTAAGATAAACAAGGGGGATTCTTATATAAAACCTGCCGCGATAAGAGTTCTCCGAACTGATAGGAGTAAATAGATAGTAAATATGTACCTAGATAATGTCCTAAGTGGGATAAGAATAATTGTATATAGCTATAAGATATAATTTAATTTAATAAGTTTTCAATAAACCTGCCGAAGCAATAAGCAATTTGGCAGCAGTCTATGTTCGATACTTGAACAAAGTCGTTGTTCCAAATTTGCACTTGGGATCACCTTTCAGTTGTACTTGTGCCTTATTAGTAGATCGTTTGTAAATTAAATGATATATTCATTATTGATAGTTCTATGCTCTTGAAGTTGTATATATTATTGAATTAATTAATAACAAATCTAGTTTTCAAGTCCTCCAACTTTTTGGCCTGTACGTTTTATCAACTTAGGCTGGGAACTCTTCAGCCATCCCTCGTAGCAAAAAAAAGGCAACAATTGCGCATTTATGTTTGTAGTTTTGCATATAGCTCCATATGTATGCCTTGTGTGGTCGCATTCCGTACGAGTAGATTAGTAAAGTAAAATTGAATATAGCTCAACTGGATACTAAATCTACAAGTTGGCCATTTAGTTTTGAATGTGGAGCACTGCAAGATAATCGTACATATTCAAATATCTATTTGTATTTCTGTGCGTGTTTTTAGTTATATTTTCGTTGGCTCTATTGTTGGCATGCCCCATCCGAGATGAGTCGGTGAGTGTGTTTATTTGTTTGTTTATTTGTGCGCTCATACATATGTTAAGCACACTGGAAAAGGAACCACATAAATGGTCGAAAAAGCATTTTGTCTACAAGCGCAATTATCTACACTTTAAAATTTGCATCGTTCTTTATTTTACATACCTGTCTCTATAAATATATATATATATATGTATATACATATATATACTATGTGTGTGTAAAGTGGAGTGTGTAAACATAACCTTACTAAGCTTGGCCCGCATTTAGTACAATGCCTGCTTGTCAATGTCAAGCAAGCACAAGAGCGAGAGCGAGAGAGAGAGAGAGAGAGAGAGAGAGAGAGGGGGTTAGTGAGAGACAGTACGAGGTTAAGAGGGACAAAAAGAGGGCAGTACATTTATTTAAAGGGGCAGAGACACGCACTGAGTCGATTAAAGGTAGAAAGAGCGAGTGACAGAGAACAGAACGAGACTGAGAGAGGCAGAGAGAGAGAGAGAGAGAGAGAGAGAGATAGCTCGTTCTCACACAAACGCAAACAAACTCACACACCGGGCCACTAAAACTCTAAAGTAAAACTTAGCAAAATGTTAATTAAATTCCAACAACGAATCAAGTAATTTACAACGAGTGAGTCGAAAACCCCAAAGCACCGACCGTCCCCAACCTCAACACCAACCGCCAGCACTCCAATCCCAAGGAAAAGCCCAACGTCAACAACTCCTTACCCCAAGCCCCGTTTCGTTCCATAACATTTCATGGCCTCTCTCACCTACACACACACACACACACACACACACACACACACACACACACACACACACACACACACACAGGCACACAGAGAGGGGCACACTCTTGGGCCGTGACAGTAAAATACGGGAAATGCTTAAAGCTAACTGTATTTTCGTGTACGGCGAATGCCCCTAATGCCACAGCCCCCAGTCGAGCTGAGCGGCAGTTTTATCCCCTTGGCTGCCTTTACTGATTGTCCCGGCTGTCCCCAGCAGCCAGCCGACAAAGCAAGCGTTAAAGAATATGCCACAGAACAGGCACGAGCAGGCAAAGCGTGAGATCGAGATATAGAAAAAGATGTATTATGAAATTAAATTCTAACAGAATTTCCAAAGATCAAATACTGCTGTGCAGAAACAAAGTAATCGAATATATTCAAATAAATAGATGAGAAATGCATTGAAACACAAAATCATTTTACCAAGAAGAAAGTGGAAATTGATCGTGAAAATGGTAATATTTAAACAATATAATATAATATAATATATGGGACAGTAACGAGGATTATTAGGTTAGTCGGTTGGGATAAGAATGCAGGCAAAGAGTATCAGTTGAGCTTTGGTAAGTTAATTCAAAATGCCAAAGAGACAGTTTCTTACTTTATATGACAGCAAAGCTTTCAACTTTGTTGCCTGGCCAACTGTGGGACTGTGTCCTTATAGCCATATATTTATCTGCTACTGTGCGTGTGCCTGTGTGTGTGTGTGTGTGCCTGTGTGTGTGTGTGTGTGTACGTGCGAAATGAGTGCAGAAAGTTGCCTCAAGTGATGTGCGCTTGCTGCCTG
Source organism: Drosophila anomalipes (assembly GCA_035041615.1). Lineage (NCBI taxonomy): Eukaryota > Metazoa > Arthropoda > Insecta > Diptera > Drosophilidae > Drosophila > Drosophila anomalipes. Next base: position 4,552,206 of record JAWNKZ010000254.1, read on the forward strand.
GTTTTTGGCGGTAAAATGCGGCACAGGGCCGGAAAAATGCAGGCAGGCAGCGAAAGTAACTCTCAAAACCTAAATCCAATCGCAACCCCAACCCCCACCCCAACTCCAATCCCAATCCAAGCCCAGGGCCAACAGTTTAGAGTTGGCCCGTCCGTCGTTCCAGCATTAAGAGCAAACTTGAAAAACAAAAAAAAAACGATTTTGCGCCGGCGGCGGCAGCTGCCGGACAGCCTCCATTTTTTTGCTTCTCTGTTGTCGCTAATGACGCAGCCGCGTCGGCAGAGGAGACGGCGGCGGCAAAAAATGTTGACTAGCCCTAAAGGGAAAATTGAAAAAAGAAACAAAAAAAGGCAAAAAAGAAAAACTGCGTCGACGTCAAGAAAGTCGCGGAGTGTTTTTTTTTTTTCTTTTCCAAATGCAGGAGGCATAAGGGAAAAAAAACAGGCAAAACATTATGGCTGGTCTCTATATACATATATGTCTGTGTGTGTGTGTGTCTGTGTGTGTGTGTGTGTGTGTGTGTGCGTGCGCGTGTGGCGAAGTTAACAACACAATTTGGCCGCAAATAAAATACAAGTTAGTTAATCCCACAACGTGTTGAATTTAATCAGTGGCCAATTTTTCACTTGCCACCCGCATGTGGCCCACTTTTTTTTTCGGCGCAGCTCAGCTGTGCCCCAGTTTTGTGTTCCTATTCTCTTTGGTCCAAAGCCGCCTCGTCCTCGTTCCTTGCCCACATCAACATCTACATACACAAGCACATCTATGTAAGTATATATCTATATAGCTCTCTCTCTCTCTCTCTCTCTCTCTCGCATGTGGCTGTTTCTGCTGTTGAGCCTTGTCTGACCGACCAACCAACTGACCGCCCGTCGATTTGTTCGCATTGTTGTTTTTGGCCCTGTTTGCTTTTGTTGCTCCTGGATTTGGTGCTGCGTCGAGATTTGTAGTCAATAATTGCATTGATGATGACGAGCTCGATGGGAGCCAACCAGACAGTGCGGCAGGGGCTTAATCGTGCTTTAAACAGAGCTTAATTGGTGATTCCGAAAATGAGGGGGGGGAACGGGTAAATAAATGTGGATGGGCTGCTGTGTGAGCTGCTGCAATGAGGTCAAAAGTTGTGCCTGTGTGTGTTCTTGTGTGTGGAGGGATTGGGTGTGGAGGGCGGGGGAAGATTAGGCACACACAGGCGAGAGGCGAGAAGAGCGCCAGAGAATGAGTCGAGAAAAGCGACGACAAATGGAATTACATTGAAAAGAAACGTTGCCGGAATTAACCGAAAGTCGAAAAAACTTATAGAAGCAAGTCTTGGCAGGGAATTAAGAGCATGGAAAAAAGAGAACGAAAAGTAAAAAATAAAAACAGACAAAATGAATTTAAAAAAAAAAACGAACGGATCTCGAAAAAAGTCTTAAGGATGTAGATGAACTTTCTTTTTTATGTATACGATTTGAATGAGATTATAATTAATAAAGCTGAAGTTAAAACAAGCAAAAATACAAGAAAATTAAAAATTGATTAAACGAAGCAGGGTGAATGAAATGTGTAGAGATGACTGTAGTAGAAAATAGTTTGAAATGGAGATTGTCAGAAATGAGAACGGTAAATAAAGAGTTACACAAATAAAATGCGAGCTGTACAAAAAGGAAAAATTATAATTGAGAAATAGAGCTAAAAACAGAATTGCAGAGCAAATTAACACACAAGGAAGAAGACAGACGATAGCCAAATTAGAATACAAACAAAGCTTTAGTTTGTAAAACAGAAAAGATACCTAAATGATGAATGAGTCGCAAGAAACAAATTAAATATACGATAATCTATCAAAATAGAAAGGGCTCGATAAGTTGCTGCCGACCTAAACCGCACGACATTTCTGCTAAATCAAACACTTACTCACACACACACACACACACACACACACACACGCACACACACACACACACACACACATGCACACACACACACACACATACAGACGAAGAGACAGACAAACATTTTGTTCAACGTCCGCTGGCGTCGACGTTTTGCTGTGGCCATAGTTCCTGCCCCACCAATTACACCCACCGCACCCCCCCTCCTCCCCCCCCACCACATCCGTGCACACAGTATTCCCAGTTTCCCAATTTTCTCACCACACACACACACACACACACATGCATTGTAAACATTTGCGATTTCGATTGCGGTGTTGGCGGCTTCGATTGCTCCTCTGGCTGCCTGTTTAGCCAAAACCCAACCCAACTCAGCCCAGCTCAGCCCAAAACAGAAGCCCGTTTCATTTTGCGTCAGTTTAGTCCTGGTCATGGTGTTTACGGTTTTACAATTTTGCTGATTGCCAACGGTTCAAGCGGTGGCTTAGTCTGTTTGCAGGAGTCTTTTGGCGGCGACGTTGCACGCCGCAGGTTATGCGAGCGAAATTAGTACAGTAATCATCTGCTAAGACTGACAATTAGATAATGCGGGCAGGATTAGGCGGCTTGTCTTGTTGCTCCTCTCATTTGACGTTGATTCCCGCTGCTCAACAGCGAATCGGCTTATTGTTGTTGGTGTTGTTGGTGTTTTGTCAGCGTTTATTGTCAGCGCCTAATGAGCCATGGAACTTAATAAGCAAGCACTTGTAATGACTTCTTTCTGCTCCTGCATACTGCTATCTCTCTCTCTCTCTCTCTTTGTGTGTATGTGCCATGCATGAAAATCAGCAGGAAAACGGACAGACAATGGCTCACAGCCACTAAGTCTGATTCGTTGTGCCTGGACTGGGATATTGTGTGTTGTGTGTGGAGTAGTCGCTTGTCAGGGGGAGTATGGAGTATGGCAGGAGGATAGGACAGGACAGGACACGACACGTCTGGGCAGAGCAGGGCAGGGCTGGGCAGGATTCGGCCATAAAGCGCGCATAGTAAATTGAATTTTGTAGCCTTTTGCGGCAGGCGGCTGCTTCGCATTTTGATGTACGAGCAACAAGAACGAAGGTGTATTTGGTATAACCCATTCCCTGCCAGCATCGCACTGGAGAGCACTCAGGAGCGAGAGCAACAGCTGCTGTGCAAGTTACGCATATTTCATTGCTTTGGTTAGCGTAGAGTAGCAAATATCTTTTACGATCTTGTGTGATATTATGTTCACAGCCGTTGCTATGAGTGCCAAATGTCTAGAGATGCTGCAAACAAACCGATGCGGGTCGACGTTTTTTTCTTCTTCATTTTCATTTTGTGTTCCACAGCTGCCCGGCGATTTGTTCATAAGGATATCAAGGTTAAATTGCATTGGTTTTCCCTTTCTATTAGTTGGCAGATTGACTTTGAGCAGTGCGAGGAACCACATCAATTGGGCAACACTTGAAATAAATCCAGTCGAATTAGCAGCTAGTTTAGCTGTTGAGAAGAAGAGCTTTTGGCTGTGCTGTTGAGGTAAACTGGAGAAAATTACAGAAAGGTACACAACAAATGTAAACGTAGTAATTCATAAGCTGATTATGGGTGATTCCGTTTATCCATTAGTTAAGAGTAGATTGTGTGTGGAAAAAAGACGAATCAGTTGAGTAAGACGTTGCCCATTATGTATCCACCTGAAAATGCTAAAAGCTAAATGCTATTAGGTTATAAGCAGATAAAGCCAAAGTCTCTTGCCCACTCCAACTATGAACTGAATATAAAACCTTTTTACAAAATATATTGTAGTTGGCAAATTATAGATAGCATTAAACAAATGGCAAAATGCAAGATAGCATGCATGGTTGCATTTCGCGCTCGATGCAGCTAGGAATCGAAAACAGCTGTAACTAACAGAAGCTTAACATGATCAAATAATCGCGTTCAATACAACTAGGGTCCGATAACAACTGTAGCTAAAATTATCCTAACGTTAATGTGCACTAAAACCATTCTATATGTGCAGATCGAACTGAGCAGGCGTGTGTTGACTAAAGAACTAGCCTGCCTACTAAAGAACTAGCCTGCCTACTCCAATATTATGTTCAAAAGCAAAATGCTTTGTATAATTTCACAATTGAGAGCTTTGATTGCAACTGTTTGCCTCTTGCACAGGTCATTATTGCATTCTGCCGACAATAATTAAAATGCTCAACTGTTGATTGGCGATTGGTGATAAGGCAATTGCTTGCCACACTGCCACGCTGCCACTTGCTGTCGCTTGTGCATCAATTTGTTCCCTAGTTAATGACACCCAATCGACGACGAGCATACGCTCGACAAATTTTATTGATACCGAAGATATCCAGAGTATATTGGTTTTGTGCAATATCCGTCATGTCCGTTCTTCCGTCCGTCTTTGAGCATATACCGACCCGTGCTCGCGTCAAACAAAGTGTCAAAATTGGCGTGCTACGTCCACTAAGAAGCTAAGAAATCGATACAAATCGATAATTGCAAATCGATAAAGCCACATCTCTCACAATTTTAAAGCTACTGTCACTAAATTTGGTTGATAGGTTGTTGGCGATATCTTTCAATGATCGCCATATGCCACGCCCACCCTGGCACCTGTTATCAGATGGTACGACTCACGGGTATCAGAGTATTTCGCAGTCGGTTACGCCTGCAACGGTCGCACTTTGCCCACCTGTTAGCCATTTACAAAACAGTTGCCACAATCGGCAACATTTTTTGGGTATTGCTGTTGTCGTTGCTGCTGTTGTTGTGGTTGCTGCTACTTTTGCATTTGCTGCTACTTGGGCTACTCATTTATTGCATTTCACAATTACAGCAGTAATAGAGAGCATTTTACCAAGAGCGAAAGCGCAGCTCTGCCTTTTGGGCCAAGTGGCCTCGCACCCTCTCCGTCTGTCCGTCCGTCTGCCTGTTTGTCCGTCTGCCTCGCAGTCTCTGTGTTACTGTTCAACGTTGCCCATTATGTATCCACCTGAAAATGCTAAAAGCTAAATGCTATTAGGTTATAAGCAGATAAGGCACAAGTCTCTTGCCCACTCCAACTATGAACTGAATATAAAACCTTTTTACAAAATATATTGTAGTTGGCAAATTATAGATAGCATTAAACAAATGGCAAAATGCAAGATAGCATGCATGGTTGCATTTCGCGCTCGATGCAGCTAGGAATCGAAAACAGCTGTAACTAACAGAAGCTTAACATGATCAAATAATCGCGTTCAATACAACTAGGGTCCGATAACAACTGTAGCTAAAATTATCCTAACGTTAATGTGCACTAAAACCATTCTATATGTGCAGATCGAACTGAGCAGGCGTGTGTTGACTAAAGAACTAGTCTGCCTACTAAAGAACTAGCCTGCCTACTCCAATATTATGTTCAAAAGCAAAATGCTTTGTATAATTTCACAATTGAGAGCTTTGATTGCAACTGTTTGCCTCTTGCACAGGTCATTATTGCATTCTGCCGACAATAATTAAAATGCTCAACTGTTGATTGGCGATTGGCGATAAGGCAATTGCTTGCCACACTGCCTCGCTGCCACTTGCTGTCGCTTGTGCATCAATTTGTTCCCTAGTTAATGGGCGCCAATTGCTGTTTTTTGCCTCTTTGACACCCAATCGACGACGAGCATACGCTCGACAAATTTTAATGATACCGAAGATATCCAGAGTATATTGGTTTTGTGCAATATCCGTCATGTCCGTCATGTCCGTTCTTCCGTCCGTCTTTGAGCATATACTGACCCGTGCTCGCGTCAAACAAAGTGTCAAAATTGGCGTGCTACGTCCACTAAGAAGCTAAGAAATCGATACAAATCGATAATTGCAAATCGATAAAGCCACATCTCTCTCACAATTTTAAAGCTACTGTCACTAAATTTGGTTGATAGGTTGTTGGCGATATCTTTCAATGATCGCCATATGCCACGCCCACCCTGGCACCTGTTATCAGATGGTACGACTCACGGGTATCAGAGTATTTCGCAGTCGGTTACGCCTGCAACGGTCGCACTTTGCCCACCTGTTAGCCATTTACAAAATAGTTGCCACAATCGGCAACATTTTTTGGGTATTGCTGTTGTCGGTGCTGCTGTTGTTGTGGTTGCTGCTACTTTTGCATTTGCTGCTACTTGGGCTCCTCATTTATTGCATTTCACAATTACAGCAGTAATAGAGAGCATTTTACCAAGAACGAAAGCGCAGCTCTGCCTTTTAGACCAAGTGGCCTCGCACCCTCTCCGTCTGTCCGTCCGTCTGCCTGTTTGTCCGTCTGCCTCGCAGTCTCTGTGTTATTGTTTCGCGTCCATATGTCGCCAGCCATTTGGGCGGGTGCTATAAAACTGCATTGCCATCATCGGTTCTGCATGCTGCTGCTGTCTTTTGGTCAAGTGCAAAGCCAATTGAAATGTGAATGCCAATGGAAATGGGAAATGCGTTTGGGAATGGGTATCGATATTTGTATGGGTATCGGGAATGGGAATGTGAATGGCAATGGGACTGGGAATGTGTATGCGTCGCCACTTTGGCCATTAACCGTGCTAACGAATATTGGCCAGGATGTTGCAGAAGTAGCAGCAGCAGCAGCAGCAGCACCAGCAGCAGCAGCTGAAATCGAATCGAATGGTGCACAAAATTGCAGCGCTTCCGCAGCATTCACTTGGGTATGTTGCATGGCCCGTGTGGCAATAAAATCAGTTGACTTTATGACTAAATGTATTCACTTGCCACAATGGCAATTGCTTGCTGCCGGCAAGACGATATCCACTCACATGTTTGTTACCCCAACAAGAAGCTAACTACCGAAGCTGTGCAGCAGTTATCGCTCAAGTGATTTGAATAACGAGTAGTTTCTGAACTTAATAACAGGCAATTTTGTCTAAATCGGATTAAGAATGTGCAAGAGACAAATGGAATATTTAAATTGAATTATGTAGTTAAGCCTTTAAGGAAACCAGTATAAACTGCATATAGATAAATATATAAATAGATAAATAGAGATAGTCTCTTTGAATACAATTTGAATATGAAACTAAGAACAATATAATTATTAAATTATATTTTTAAATGCACTATGCCATAAATTTATCATTTGCAAAAAGATTATTTTGGTGTAAAATTAAAAAAAAAAAAAAAAAAAAACCAAAAAGAAATTGATTTATTTTTAAATACGGACTTTGCTCATCCAAGTGCCCAAAAGATTTGCAGTCGATAAGCGAGAACCAGAAGAAAAGCGTAGAAATGTGGTTGGTTTGTCTTTTTGAATGTGACTCGGCTTGTAGTAAATTCAATCAATATAAAAATAAAAACCACTCGTAAATTTAGAAGCTGAAAACGAAACTAGTTTAATGGAGCAAAAACACAGTAAATAATATGACTATTGAGGGTGAGAATGATAAATGAACAAATGTATGTATGTGCAGCAATGCGGCTCTGAATAGCGTTAGCATTTAGGGAATAACGTAGGCAGAGTGGAGAGAAGATGGATGAGAAACGAGAGTGTTTAAAACATTGACGATAAAATGACCGACCATGACCATTTGTAAGTATAATGTGATTGCAATGAAAAGCAAAATGTTGAATAAACTTCAGCACATAACACACATAATAGATATTTAGAAAATTTGTGCAAAAATAGCACTCTTACTTATGCATAATGTATTAATTTAATTTTCATAATCACTTAAATGCGTTTTCTTGTGTTGCCTGGTTCAGTTTTCTGTTCAACTGTGTCCTAGACATGTGTTTTAGTTAGCCGACGCTGCGTATACTTAACGCAATGTTGACCAACACAAACATCTTAAGATGCATGCTGCAAGCTGCAAGTACCGTGCCATAGACAGAAATTCGAAGATGCAATGGCAATGTCACCCAGCCAAATGGCCCATAATCCGTAATAAGAGTGGGGCCACAAGTGGTCGTGAGTAGTACTCAAAGCACTCGAAATCTTTAATACACGCACACATACACAACACACACACACATACACAGACACACACACACACACGCGTACTTGCTTATATGCCTTACGAGTAGTTCAATGGCAGCAATAGCGCGATTTTCATTAAACTCATAAAAAAGCGAATAAAAGCAAAGCAAAAGAATAACAACAGCAACCAAAGTGGCGCGCTCTAAAATGCCAAAAAAAAAAAAAAAAATAAAAGAGACGGCGACACACAGACAGACACCGACACAGAGAGAGAGAGAGAGCGAGAGAGAGAGAGAGGGAGAGGGAGTTTGAGGCGGGAGGCGGCAATAATCAGCAGCAGTTTTCTTTTGAGCCCACAGACTGAGCCATTTGGCATCTTCATTTCCATCATCATCTGTGCCTCGCATCATAATCAACATGAAAATCAAATTTGAATTTATGAAGCAGCAGACGACGAATGAGGACAAAAAGCAGCAGGGGCAGCAGAGAGTTGAGTTGAGTTCCCATTCGGGTGTATGGAGGAGCACGAGTACAGGAAGTCAGCATCAACTTACTTTTGCTCATTTTCATTTTGTGTTCGTCTGTGTGTGTGTCTGTGTGTGTGTGTGTGTGTGTGTGTGTCTGTATATGAGTTTTTGTTGTTGTTGTTGTTGTTGTTTGTGCGTCTGGCCTCGCACTGCTCAAGGTTTATCAACATTTTTGACTATGTTGCCTGCCTGGCTGCCTGGCTGCCTATTGTTTTTGTTGGTTTTCATTTATTTCTTGTTGGGACTCTGTGTGGTGTACGAGGAGCGCAACATGCGTTGCATTTAAGTCGAAAGCATACGTTACCGCCAAAAGAAAGGGGGCCTGAGGCCGCGCCCCTTCTCACCATACGCCCCTGTCTGCGTGTGTGTGTGTGTTTCACATATATTCATTTGTTGCAATTACAGTCGGTGTGTGGGGTTTTGTTTTATTTTTGTTTTTACTCTCATTTCATTTTTATCTTTTTTTATTTCTGGTTTTCATTCTCGCCCGTGTTGCCGAAATCATTTAGCATAGTTTCAGCGCATGCTGACTGCCAACTGAGTCTACGTGTATGTGTGCCCTTTATGTGTGTACGTGTGTGTGTGTGTGTGTAAGAGAGCTTTTAAGGTTTAAGATATGTACATACACACACACACACACACACACACACATGTATGATATATGCATTTCATTAGAGTCGCAGTAAAGAAGACGAAATGGGCAATAAGTGCTCAAGTGGAATTTGTGCTTGGGCAAAAAGAAATGCGCGGTATTTAAATTGATTTCAAAGGGAATCAAGAAGTAGCTCCTTGTTTAACGTAACTATCTTGTATGTCTTCAGCAAATTGAAACAAAAATATGAATACACAAACATCACTTGAATCTAATGTCCCAATTTACACACAGTTTGACTAGTACACGTCACAACAAGCAGGGATCTGAATTAAAAAAAAAATAAAATAAATAAATAAAAGTAAAAAAAAACGAGATAAATAAATAAATTTATCCTTAAAGAAAATATGCATGTTTAAGGGCAACATTGCCAACACTCAGCTGTATGTCAATGTAATATTTGCTTTAAGTTTTGGCCATATTGTTTTATGGTATATCCGTTATATTGATGACACAGTTCGTGAAGGATTCATTAACCGTCTGGACGTTGATGTGTCCAAAACCCCACCGAAGAGTAATCCTTTTAGCTTGGTTATTGCAGGCACGTTAAACAAATAATACGTATCCGTTTACTTATTGCGTATACGTTACAGCCATGTGTCTGCTTGAACCACTGTACACTGTACATGACCAGAAGGGGATTGCGATTGGGCATGGGAATAGGAATAGGGGCGGAGATGCGACTGGGAATGCGAATGGAATTGAGGCTGGGGCCGTCTTAGCAACAGCCAGATAAGTATCTTCTAAGCAGTTGGAATCTTCTGTTATAGCCAAAGCAGTTTCCACAACAAGAGCTCCTCCCTCAGCTGCTGCTCCAGCTTCTGGTTTTTCATCAGCTCTCGTGTTGCTTGTATTGTCTTCCTTATTGCCTGTGCGAGCTGTTGTGTCTGTTGTGTGTGTGTTTGTGACCTTGTCTGTGCTTTGCTTCCCTGTTGCTCCGTTTGTTCAGTTTATCTTGAATTGCAGTTGATGCTGGCCCTCTTCCCCTTGCTCACATCCCTGACGACGCAGCCATGCCACAGGACTTTTGGTTGCCTTTTTACAGAGCAACTACAAGTGGCTGATCTCCCTTGATACTCCTTTGCAGTTGCTTGCAGCTGTCTTCTTGCAGCTGCCTTGCTGCTTATTTCAAACAATTTTGAGCTGTCATTGTTGTGTGCGGCCTTTGTTATTATTTATTTGGACTTTGCTGAAGGGTTTTTGTGCCTTGCTTGCCGCTTTCCGCTTCCCGCTTACCGCTGCCTATGGCCAACGATCTTTGGCATGAGAGCAGGCCATCCTCTAGCGTTGGCTAACCCTCGCCCTCGGACAACGACGAGCGTCATCTGCTTAGCCTCATGGGCCGCGTTTATTGGCTCGTAAATTTTTTTATTATCAGTTTAAATTTAATTTATACCAACGATTCGTCAGCTGAAGCAAAGAGTGTGAAACAGAACAAACGAGAGGCGTAGTTGGTGGGTGGAAGGCGTAAATAAATACATCAAAATCAACGAACGCCTGAGCAAAATCAAAATAAGAAAAATAAAAAAAATGAAATAAATAAAATAAAGAAAAAACGGAGGAGTATGATGAGTGTAGCTGTCAAGGCGTGAAAGGATTGTGGCTTGGACGTGGAGATTGAGACTCGCAGCGGGCGGTTAACTTGACCGACATGTCTGGTTAGTTAAGGTTTGATATTTGCCATTGTTGTTGTGCGTAGCTCGATTTTATTGTTATTAAGATTCGGTTTGACCTTCAATTTGTATTCGTGCCCTGCTCTTTTCGTTTGCCCCATGTGCATGTGTATGACCCTTTGGAGACCCATTAACAATAGGCCTAAGGTCACGCCCCACGCATACTTATTAGACTCTAATCGGTTGTGACCATCGACGGCAACTGGTGGCCCTCACACAATTGTCTGATGGCATCTTCCAATAAGCAATTTCACTTTAACTTTAACTAATTGCATTTCACATTGAATTTCGTGGGTAAAACTGTTCCAGTTCGTTGTGTAAAATGTGCCCGATAATTTTAACTATGTTTGCCATCATTCCAGCAAAGCTGTTGAAGTCAGTCGAAGTTTTTCCATAAAGCAGACAATGTTTTAAGGAATTTCTTGTTTAGCAATATGCGAAAATTGAGTAGGCGAATTCATGGAGATTCTGCAATACAACACATCTTAGGGTTTATGCTTGACCAGTCTTCTCACACATAACCGAAATGCTTTTATGGGCCAAGTTGGTGTGGGGAGTAGTGGCTGGGTAGTTAAGAAGATGGAGCGGGGGTGATTTTGTTGAGGCCGTGTGTGATTTTACTTGCTCTCTCGATTTTTGCATGTGTTGTGTATTGAAATTTGATAAAAAAAATAAAAAAAATTCGATGCCTTTTGCGGTACTCGTTCAACGCTTATCGATGTGCCAGTTGCTATGGCCGTGAATCCAGCTATAGCTATGGATGTAACTGTGGTCTTATCAAAAGGTTCATCTAATGGGGCCACCATCCATTTGGGATTGAACATGGCCAGAACTACGCAGCAACAACAGCAAAAACAGCAGCAACAATGTAAACGAGAATTACAATAGGGAATTGAGGGGCTGTTTTCTGGTTGGCCGTTCAACTGTACAACTGCAGCAGCTTCCGCACTCGAATTGATTTGGATGTGGCACCCAACGGTTGCCGTCGCATTCAATTCTAGCAATCAGTCGTGGCTTTTATTGTTCACTTGCAGGCTTTGGTTGCTGTTGCTGTTGCTGGCGTTGGCGTTGGCGTTGGCGTTGGCGTTGTTGTGGGCGTTGTTATGCGTTTGTTGCCATTGTGCAATTGAAAGTCAAGGCATTATTTTATTGTAGTTTTATTGTTGTTTTGCACTCATCGCCTGTCAAAGCCCTTTGCCAACTGCCTAACAAGCAAAATAATGCAAGCGACTCAGTAAAGCTACACAGCAATAGAGCGAGAGAGAGAGCGAGAGAGAGAGAGAGAGGGAGGGAATAGGTAAAGAAAAGACGTTACATTGTGAGATAGATAGAGAGAGCGAGAGAGAGGGAGCAAGGCGAGTAAGGCGAAAGTGTCGTTGAAGGAACTAACAACGCCAACCAGCTATTATGCTGCATAACTAGAGTGCTCGACTAAGAGATACTCTGTAAGCAAGTTTCGTGTAAGAATCCAAACATATCTATGAAAACTTGTCAATTGGGCTTTTCTGTGTTCTCGACTGAAGTTCAATTTGAATTTAGTTTGAGCTTCTTGTCATGTTAGTATTTAGGTTGGTAACAGCTTAATAGACGGATAAATCAGCCTGTAATCTTTGTCTTTTTGATCGCTTATGACACATTCTGCTTCTTTTGATCAAATTATAGTATACGATTTTTTTTTTACAGGGTATTGCATTCACCTTTCGCTGCTCATTGCTGTTTACAAAATTTGCAAAAAATTTCCAGCAATTTTATTACGAACGAAGCCAGCAAAAATATTATAATTTATAATGAACTGTGCTAGAGAGAGAGAGATGGGTATAAAGTGAGAAGAAGAAGATTAAACACACTCAACGAGCTGCAACTGCAGAGAGCAAGCCTCTGGTCACTTGTAGCCTCAACCTGAACTCGATGCCCATTAGATCCGGCAACATGATTATCATTGTCATCGGAAGGCGCAGCTACTTTGATAGCCAAAGCACAAAAGCAACCGGTTGTTGCACAACAGTGTCAACCGCGTTGAAAGGTTGGCAAAAGAAGCAGCCAGCTTTTGTGGTTTTTTTTCTTTTACACTGCACTTGCCTTGAAAGGGAACCAGGCCTTTGACATTTGAGTTTGAAAGCGAGTTATTATTAGGTTTATACTGGCTGCTGTTGCTGCTGTTAGAATTCACAAGAAAATGGGAATGAATGACTGATAAAAAAAGAAAAAGATGAAAACATGTAAACATGAAAACATGTAAACATTTTAACTTGAAGACGCCTACTTTCATTACCGAGAAGAGCAGATAACTACTTGCAATTGTAAACAGTCTTATAGAAATGTCAGTAGTCAATATTTCCATATAACTGACATAAGTTGAAGTGCGCTTGTCTAAATTAATAAAATTGTACGCGTTGGGATAAGCTTTGCTGTTTCGAATAAGTCCCATCGACTTGGATTTCGGATTTTTTCTCACCTCTTGGAGTTATCTAAAAAGGTATAAAAACGATTTTAAACAAAAAAAATAAAATAAAATTTTAAAAGAATTAAATAAATTCAAAATAATAGCCACCAACAGAAAATCAATCCAACATATATTAAAATTTTTTTTTCCAAATCTGCACCATATATGTATACATTGAATCTGTGACAAGCGATTCCAAGCCTAGTCGTCGCCGAATAGGAACAGTTGGAAAAAATATAATAATAAAATCAGTGACCAAACTTTCTACTGAAGGAGCTAACAAAGTGCAGAGCAGAGCGTCACCAGACGATTCCACAAGCCAAGTGGATTTTCCATCGCCTACAGCCATCGCCAGCTCGACTCAATGGTAGAGTCACCGCTACACTACAGTGGCCTGGAGGGGATTAATGCTGCGAATACTTCTACAGATCGTCTGACGATCCCTTAAGGCAAACCAGCAAAAATTAATTAAATTTGTATTATTATAATTAAAAAATGTTTGGTGGTGTAGTAAGCCCTATGTTTATTAAATATTTTTAATTAAAGAAATAAGAGACAAACCGAACGTTCAAGTATACAAAATATGACAATTACTAAAATAATTTAAAGAGAAATCAATAAAAGAATAATATGGAGTCAAATTGATGCAAACGACATAAAGTGTTAATCGAAGCCAACAAAATAAAACAATTTCAATAATCGCCCATAATCGCCAATATTTAAACTATAATTATCCAATTAGATGCCCCACCTACAAAAGATCTTTCGGATGTGGAGAGTATACAAGTAAGTGCATCAGATCCACAATTTTTATTTATTTAATTTTTATTGTTGGTGAGCAGCAAAAATGCCTCGATTTTAAAGTGTGTTTATATGTGAAGCCATGTAAAATTGCACGTGCAAAGCTCTCTTAAATTAAGTATGAGAAAGCCATCAAAGATAAAAAAAAACTCACAAAACTTTAATCGCATATACAATGAGCGGAGGCTTATTGCTCTTAAAGATCTGCGCTCGAAAGCTGAGCGGGCTTTTAATATGCTAATTGAAATTAAAGCACAGTCTAAAAGCGCTTTAATATCGAAGTCACTTGAATATCGAAGTCGCTGTCCATATAGCCTGCTGAAAATAAATGAACAAATAACACAAATTAAATAAGCCAATCAATGGAAATGAAACACTTGAATATATGAAAGTAAATAAATTAATAAATATATCAAAAAGAAATAAACGAATAAAAAAAATTAAACATTAATAATAAAATTATATGTATATAAATAAGGAAATGAAATACGAAAATGAATTTAATAATTAAATAATTGAATAATTTTGTTTTGCACTAATACTCCTTACGTTATATTCCACGATATTTTTTAATTTCGTTTTATAATCTTCCTTCGATTTAAAAATTGGAAAAAAATATAAATAAACTAAAATTTAAAATGGAATGACAAAATATTAAAGTTTAAAATAGCTAAGACAAAAATTAATTTATTGCATTAGAAAGCATAAGTTATCGATATTGTTTACCAAAAAATGCTATCCCAAAAATGAATTCGGGATGATTCGAAATAATCAAATTACTTAAATATTAATGATAATAATTTAATAAAAATAAATAAAATTAAAATTAAAATTATATTGCACTTATACTACCTATTGTACTATATTACATCATATATTATTTTATTTTTTTATATATATTTTTCATTGAATTATAAACATAAACAAAAATAAAATAAATGAATACTTTGTTAATATGTTATTGGTGAAATGAATATTTAATTTAACGCATACTGAAGAGAGAATGAATTGAGTAGTCGTTGTCTTAGCGATTATCAAATGTTATTATGTTTAGGTGCCTGATGATCTTGGTAGGGTGGGCATCTGCCCAGTTCAAAAAACGACAGCCCTGGAACCCAATTTTGTTCGACCTACAACAGCAGGCGATATCTTTTAATAATACACATAATTATACACAGCGAGCACGTAGCGCTATTAGGAACTATAAGGAACCACGACCAACTAGCGATCATCCTGCCGGAACCAGCGCGTTGAACACTTCTTGTCGACTACATTAACATCTGCCCGTCGATGCCAGTTTAAATGCTGCAAAGTTGAAAGCAGCTTAATTTGTTTTCGTTTATAGTTATGAAAATGCTTGCAGCTTACATATGTGAAAAGCTTTTAAAATGGATGGATTTATATATTATTTGAAAACATATATGGAAAACGTGAGCTTTTATGCGTTTCGTACATTACTATGTTAATTAAAAATAAAAATAAATATATGATGCGTCTGGGTGGACTTTTAACTTAAAAACACACACACCAGCATATTGCATTTTGGCCTTTGATAACTGCCCTTTTGAATAAGTAGCAATCACATTCAATCTCAAAGCTGGCTTAAATGGGGTTTTGGTCTTTTGGAAGTTTTTAATTCATGATGCAATAAATTATTGTGCAGAATGCAATAAAAATATTTATTTGCAATGATTGAACTGCAGCTTAAAATATGAATTGCGTATAATTGAGAGGAAAGGGTAACCAGTTGTAGCAGGACTGGAAATCGCAATTCAAATGCAACACAAGTGCCAGCCACAATAATGGACCGATGCATTATAGAATACATCCTCAATTGATTGGAAATCGTTTGCATTCAATGCGTCTTATATTGCTAATACTAAGCTTTACTGCACATTGAATGCATTTGGGCGATATGGAGTGAAATTGAATTGAACACGCATTGCATTCAGCATTTGCCTAACTGTTTTGTAAATTTCGAATTTGTGAAATAATCCAACTCTAATCAGGACAATTATCAATATCTAGAGTCCATAATTAAATGTTCCCCGCGTTGTTTTGCTTTTAATTGATGTCGAGTATTCAACATTACCTAACTATCGCATAATTATCGCAACATCGTAAAATGCACACACAGCAGGGAGGGTCCTGGCCAGGAAAGCAGAGAAAGAGAAAGAGAGAGAGAGAGAGAGAGAAGAGCAGCAGCAGCAGCAGAAAGCGAGCTTAATTTTTATTTTGTTGCAATTAAGTGATGCGCAAATGCCGCTCAGCTGGTGACAGTAATATAATATATAATAAACAGCAAAATATATATTATATGGATTAACTATCCCCACACATAATGACGAATGAGCAAAAAGTTTGCAAATTTCGACAAACGGTTAGTTTTGCGTGTCGATGAATGCCTCAATGCCGTTTCTACACAATTTTAATCGTTTAATGCGTCCATAAAAAAGAGCAACAGCTGCAGCAGCAACAGGAGGTGCCACAAGAGACAAAAACAATCGCAAAGTGTGTGCGTGTGTGTGTGTATGTGTGTGTGTGTGTGTGTGTGTGAATGTCCTGTCCACATTGTTGTCAGCTAACGGCAAACATTTACCATTACTGCACACATGTTCACGTGAGACGAGCCCCATCCAACACCATGCAACCTAACTCAATCAAGCGAACCTTAAAGTGAGAAAGTGGAAGCATTAGATGTCACACACACACACACACACACACACACTCTCACACATTGTTGCATGCACTGCGCTGTTGTAAAAAATGCTTTAATAACCATGCACATCAGATATGATTTATGTGTATAGTTATAGCTGAATCAATAATGTCATCAATATTGATCATTTGCATTGCGATCAATTTGTTGCTGACATAACTAACAGTTTTATGCTCTTTTTACATAACTTCAATAAGCTATGCAATTCTTTAATATATAGCTGCTTTCCTACCATCATTTCCAGCCAAAAAAAATCCCGAAATTCAAGTTGTAGTAAAAGTTTTAAGAAGTTGGTGGTGAATCTTGGGTTTACAATAAATTATATATATTAATACTAATTACCATCGTTGGCTCACACACTTTACTTCGACAGCATCCTCTTGGCAGCGTTGCCCTAAAAGCATCAGTTGTTTTTTTTTTTTTTTTAAAACAGCTTAAGTTGCATGAGTTAACTCTTTACTTTGCCAGCTTAACTTTGACTGCTCACTTTTTGCTTTTTTGCTTGGCAGGGACACTTGAACTAACTAGAACTCAGCTTCAGTTTAACCGCACGTCGTCCACTTGCCGTCGACCCTTTAACACTTACTATCTGTGCTAAATCAGTTTTGTGTTAACAACATTGTTCAGTCGAAACAGATATGTTTGGGTCTTTTGCATGTTCCGCTTTAAAAGCACGTTCAGCTGACTTTTTTTTTGGTTTTTAGAAATTAAATATTTGTTTTTTTTTTTTTTTTTAAGCAATTTAACTGGTAATCTGAGCTACATAAAAGCGAGTAGGGCTGCCAGATCTTGGCTAAACCAGCAAATGGGCCACAACATTCTTGGCCATTTATTGGCTTTTTTTTTTTTTTTTTTTTTGTTTTTTTTTGGGTACAGCAGTTAGTCGATGGGTTCGATGTCTGCGGCATAACTTTGACCGCAGCCGGAAGAACTTTGCTCTTTTCAATTTTTATTTTTATTTTTTTTCATTTTTTTTGGGTGTTGTTGTTGTTGTTGCTTAAGGTCGATAAAAGCCTGGGTTGAAAGCAATGTCTAGACGAAGGCAGCAATTATTTTGCCGCAAGTAAGTCAAAGCGGGCGTGTAAACAAAAATACAGCAAACAAATAAATTGAACCAATACAAGGCAACATCAACAACAATAATGGAAAATTTGTTGTGTGAGTAAAAACAAGTTGAAAAACTTTGTTGATCGGCGTACGCTGGGGAAAAGTAGTCCGTTTTGCAGGCTTTCAATGAATTCTCTTTCTCTTTCCGCTTTTTTTTTTGTATTCTTTCACCTTCATTTATTTTTCTTGCCGCATATTTTTTTGTTGCTTGGGTAATGGAAAGCTGTTGAGAGACTTCCACAAACAACAGACTAATTAAGCAGGCGAAAAGTGCGGATCTCAGTAGTGGATGGGACAGGAAGGTGTGGCAAAGGTTTGCAGTTTTGAGGTTTGATAGAAAGTACAATTTATAAGCGGCTTAGAGTGTAATATTATTAAAACTGGCCTTACGCCACATCCTGGTAGAGCAGAAGCATCGCAACCAATTTGGACTGCGTATTTAGGCTCGTTAGATGGGAAAACAAAAAAACCTTTCACATTGCCATTAATTAAGCCTGGAGCAGAAAGCCAGGGATCGAATTGTCGCACCAATGAGCAATGAATAACTCTACACATCTATTTCAATGCTGAGCACTGAATCTGCAGCTGATGGCAGCGACCAGTCAGATACCCTGTCAAATAGAATGTTAGCAACTAATGAGCAGAATATGGCAGATTGTGTGCGTCTTTGTGGAAACCAGGGTTACCTTTCCTATTGTTCATAATAATTATTTATGTTTCAATTTTATATATACATATATTTTGGACAGTTTATAAATTAATAAAATGTTAAATTGAAATAATATTCTCAAAGAATCTGGGTTTGTATTTCAACTTTTCAGGAATGCTTTCTATTATTGAGAAATATATTTCTGAAATATATAAGAAAATGCTTATAGTTTTTATAATTTATTAATTTTATTTTTACAAATTTGTTTTTAATGTACATAAATATATTAATTATATATACACTTAGATGATATATCGAGGCAACTGTAATGTGGTTCATTCCCGAGTACCGGACTAACTTATGGGGTAAAAGCGGCAACGTGCTAAAATAGATGACAGTGCTTGCAACGCAGGTATTCAAGTAACCATAGAGGTAACACACACACACACACACACCCACACACACCCACACACACCCACACACACACACACACACACACAGACACCAACAAATAAAGACTAACTGCCAGCAACAACCAGCAAACATCAACAATTACAACAACAATGGTAACGATTGAATGCAAAAAAATATCTCTGGGGGTAGGCAGGGGTAGGGGCAGGGGCAGGGGCAGCGGCAGGGGCAAGGGATATTGGGTATATCGAGTTACGTTTCAATTCGTTGCAGCAAACAAATTCGAAAAATGACTGAGCAAACGCTTTGATTTATGAAGTTATTGACTATATGTATGTGTGAGTGTGTGTGTGTGTGTGTGTGTGTGTGTGTGTGTGTGTGTGTGTGTGTGTGTGTGTGTGTGTGTGTGTGTGTGTGTGTGTGTGTGTGTGTGTGTGTTGGTGTGAGTGCATTCCAATCCACATTCTCAGCCGAGTCGACTCGCCGGCAGCGCCAGCAGGACCACCCACCCCTAGAGTCGCATTTGTTGCACTCCGTTCGCCGCTTTGGCTTTCGCCGCGCCTTAATTCAATAAAATACAGCTGACTGAGTGCTTGAATCATGACCCGGCGGTTTAAAATGTTTGCGCTCCAGCGTCGTGTGTTTGAGTGTGAAAGCGGGGGGTGATGGGGGTGGGCGGTTTTGGTTTAGAGTGGTTTGCGGGTGGTGCTCCTGCTCCAGTTGAAATTGGAATTGGAGTTGGAGTTGGAGTTCTACGCCAAAGCTCGGCAGTTGCCGAACACGCTCCATGGGGAAATCTCTTTTGTTTTTGCGTTTTTTTTTTTTTTTAATTTTATATATTTTTTTTTATCGCTTTTTTGCGAGCTTGCGCGGATTTTTGCACACATTCAGCCGACAACAATGCAACGGAAAGTGGCGTGAGTGAGGGACGCGTGAGTTGGGTATGGGTATGGGTATGGGTATGGGTATGGGTATGGGAAGCAAGTAACAAGAAACGGAGCAAAGGAGTCGCAAGGCTGAAGCGATTTTGATTCAATAAACATTAATGCTTTGGCCAGGCTGTGCTCTGCCTATATATGTTAGGTATATGTTATATCTGAGAGCTGGGAACTAATAAACCAAAGTGTTTTCAGCTTCAAGTTCTTTGAAGTTCCTTAACCAGAGCATGCAAATAAGTAACACACACACACACACACACACACGCGCACACACACACACATACGTTGTATGTGGAAGGCTGGCTAAAGCGCTTCAAGCTGAGCATCAAAGTGGTAACCGAAGAGTGCTAAAGTTGTGTTCCATAGATAATCTTGATTGCAGCCATGGGGATACCACAGCCACGTGAGTGCTATGAGCAGAGAGAGCGAGAGAGAGAGAGAGAGAGAGGGAGAGAGAGAGAGAGAGGGAGAGAGAGAAGTGAGCTTCAGAAGACAGGAAGCTATGCGAATGAAAGTTTGCTTTATTTGTGGTAATATTACAAATGCATTTCTTGCTTCCTCGAAATAGATGCACGCAAAAAGTATGCAGCAAACAAGTCAACTCTCATTGACAACGTTATCTTTATTTACGTTGACGTCATTTTTTTTTTTTTTAAATACATACCAGGAACTCAAAGTGAAACAAGGCGAGTGCATTTGTCACATGTCATTTGTCACTTCAGCTTAAGGATTATTCTTCAACTTTTCGAGTGATCTGTTGGCTTTGCAGTTTTTGGGAGTTCGTCAAGCTTTTAGCTGGGATTGGCTGCAATCAATGCTGCTAGTGCCACATAAGAATCAGTTGTTGGGTTCACTAGCCTGGTTTTATTTATTTTTTACTTACATTTTTGTTGTACACGCTTTAAGTTGAATAATTTGAATAAATGTGAATTTGAATCATTTTACCATTCCGTAATAAATATAAAATGTTTCGAGTGTTCCATTTAAAACAAATGAGAATAGTACAGACAAATTTCAGCTGACAATTGAAACAGAAATACCAGAAACTTCTTACAGTTGTACACATTATTTTTATCAATCTTTGAAAGTAATAATATTCAAATATTATGGCCGAAAAATGTAAATAGATTAATAGATCTCTGAAGGATGTCACCAACTATCTGCACCCCAAATTTGGTATCTCGTAAAAATTTAGAGACACTCATGGTTGTTTTGATTTGCATTTAACGATTTTATTGATTTCCCTCTAGTTGGTGCGGAACCACAAAATTGGACACTTTGCTTAACTCGGACAGAGACGAATATATATTCCAAGAACAGACGGACCGACAGTGCACAAATCCAATATTCACTGCGTTATCCGAGCATAAAATGTTTCAGGAATAGGTTTGGCATTTATTAGTGGAGCTGATTCTGCTTAAGGTGCAAATTATGTAATTAGTCTTTAATATACCAAGCGGTAACTTTGCAATTATGATGGAAAGCTGTTGGCTAATTAATGCCAACCTCATTAGAGCGTTCGTGCATCGTTCGGATAATGTAAATACCAACCAACACTTGCCACATTGTCTATACAGCTGTCATTTTCACAGCTCCCTTCTAATATTTGCATAACACAATTGCAAGCCACATATTTAGTTGGTTAGTTAGTTAGATTTAATGTGAGTTCTATAATTTTTGTTGTTAATTTTTTGTTTGTTTTTAAACTAACTGTGCTTCCAATTGTAATCAGAAGCTGCACTAGTGCTGCATTTACCCCAGCTTCATATATATATATACATATGTATTATATACATACATATACACACACACACACACACACACATTCCGGTTCACACACACAGTCACGCAATGTATTAATGGACATCCCAAAAGTGTGCAATCAAATTAGAAAATTTCAAAAAAGTTGCCGGGCACATGAAATGCGCTTTAGCACACACACACACACACACACACACACACACACACACACGCACATACAGCGAGTCAGAGAGTTACCCATTTATCTGGAGACAGCGGGGTAGAGGGGTGGGGAGGGGCGGTAGAGGCCCTGCAGATAGCAAATTAAGTTAAAAGCGCTGCCGTGGCAACTGGCCAGATTTAAGATAACTTATTTAAAAAAAAAAAAGCACACACGCTTCGGATTCAGCTTCACACACACTAAAACACGCACACACACGCACACACGCACACACGCACATCACACACATCACACACATCACACACATCGCACACTAGCAACTGGCTGCTACACACTAAACAAGCTGCATGCGGTGGACTTAAATTGAAGTTAAAGTTAATGCCATGAATTTTAAATTGAATTTAATGTGTGTGCGCATGTGAGCAACAGTCTATGCGTCTATGTGTTTTTCTGTGTGTGTGTGTGTGTGTGCGTGTGTGTGTGTGTGGTAGAGCGGGAAGCTGTGTGGCTAGCGAAGGATGGGGTTTTTATGCTCGAGTAGCAGTAGCAATACCAGCGCTGCTCGCACGGAATATAGAGGTTCCAAAAAGTTGAATGGCGCACGAAAGTATGCTACACTCGTTTGCCACTTATTTATTATTGGCTTGAGGGAGACACACAGACAGGGTAGAGAGAGGGGGGGACACGCACATTTGCACATTTTGGTGTTCGTGCTGTGCGGTCTGACCTTAAGCTGCCGTTGGACATTGACGAGTCGCTGGACAGGATTTGGCACAAGTTGAACTAATAGCAGCAGGCGGCCAGCCAGCGCTGCGATTCTGTTATTGCAGTTGTTATTGTTGTTGTTGTTCGCGTTCGTATTCGAAGTCCCGTTGTTGTTGCTGTTCTTGTTGGTTTTGGTGGTGTTCTGCTTAAATAATTTAGCAATTTGTATGCATGAAAAGCTCTGCGGGCTGGTCATATAATGCCCGAGTCGAATAAGCGCATCATGGATATACATAAAATCGCATCAACGCGCCAGCCAATACCACATGCCACAGATGCATGAGAGGGGTAAAAAAAAAAATAAAAAAAAAAATATATATATATATATATATATATATATATATATGTATATATAAATATTTAGCCCTACCACTATCAGACACGCGTGCCCCATCCTGTTGCGTGTGGGCGTTTCGGACAGGCGGACAGGTATGCAGGCAGACATAAGCGCATTGAAAGCAAAGCCAAATGAGCATTCAAGGAACGCACACACACACATTACAAAGTACACACCTGGTAGATAGGTATCATCCTGTTACACACACACACACACACACACACATGAGTTGTAAATGCAGATGAAATTGGGCAGCGGCGATTAATCCTCGCTTTTGCCCCTATGATATTATTTGGCACATTTGTACTTTATGTTTGGGTTCGCCACTTTACTGCAGGCACTGTTCAGTTATTTTTCCAAATATTTGGCCACTGGCTGTCCGCCGATGAGCTGACTGACCAGGGCTACGACAACAGTACACTAATCCGTATATCGAACAAATTACACATTGCCAATGATGAGTGAGTGGAATTTAATCAGTTGACAATTGCATGTGTCTGTCTGTCTGTGTGTGTGTGTGTGTGACTGTGTGTGAGTAATGAGTGTGTGGCTTCAAAAGTGTACATTGATGAACAATTTTCAGAATTTCTGAATCTACGTGTGTTGTTTATTATTTTAGATCTGGCTATAAAGCCTAACATTTTTCAAGCACTTAAAAAGTCATTGCAAAAAGCATTGCTTTCCCAAGTTAAGAATAAATTGTGACTTTTAAGCTTTATTTAAGTCGGTGTCTTGATTTGATCAGTTTGATCAGCGCGAGTCGATTTTTTGCGCAACTTGGAAAGAGCAGGCTTTGTTTGGCAACATTGAAGAGCTCTTGCCATTTGGCAGACAAGCAGCGAAAGCTGTTTGCCGCTTCCAAGGCACAAGAGCTATTAGTAAGTTTTTCATGGTTGAGATTTTGTCGGATACAAACTGAGCTGAGCTGTTCGGCAGCCCTAGCTAATTCAAGAGGACCGCAGTTGGCACGCAAAAAGACGTCGGATGGCGAATACACTTTGTTAAAAGAAAGTCACGTATTCATATTAAAAATAACCGAAAAGCGTTCGTAAGTGCAGGAGAACGTGCAGTGAAATATATTTGTGGCATTGGTTAGGCAACTGTCTCCATCTTATCCATACATACACAAGCATACATTTATCACTTCACTCCGGAAACCCATTGGCCGGAAGTTGGCAACTCCTTGTCCTAAGCCAGTTGAGCAGCAGCCGCGACATGTTTTACGCTAGCCCAACAAAAGGTGTCTTCCTTGCACCCCTCCCCCCTTCCCCCCCAATCCTCAACTAAACACCAACTGTTGACTTCATGATGATGGCCATGATGGCCATGATGGCCATGATGTCGTTGCCGTCATTGGGAAATGTCGCCAGCGATGGAGCCTGTCAAACTCAAAATATTCCATTGAATAGGACGTTTTGCGTGCTGGTGCTCAAAGCGTCGAATCGACTCGTCTGGGACATTTTGGGTTTTTTTTTTTTTTCTTTATTGTTGGCCCTTTTGATTTTTGGCAGCGTTGACGTCGCTGCCGCAGCTGTCAAAGCGTCAAACATTTTGCGCTGACAAATGCGCACCTTCTGTTTAACTTTGCTCCTTTCAACTTCCGTCAACTTCAGCTATGCTGGCGAGTGACATGCGGTTGCCCGAAAAACTTGTAATGTATTTCAAGAGAGCGAAAAGTGGGCGCTGTTTAGGGAGGGAGGCGGGAGGCGGCAGGAGGGGGGTTTGCTGGTGGTGTAGTGTGTCAACCGTCAACTGGCAACAGACTTTTGCATTTATTTATTTATTTATTGAAACACTGTGCGTGCCTTGTGTTCAGTCTGTGACTATTTTGGCCACCTCGGTTGTAACTTTAATCAGTTCATTTCGCATACCTTTCGGCACATCTGAGTGTTTTTTGACATACAGCATTGCGCATACGCCGCTAGGCACAATCTAAAAATACACCTGTATGTCAACCAAAAATTACACGAATTTAACAATTATGCAAAAACTTGTTTTGTCAGCTGTAATATTTTTGACACATTTCTCTGTCATTTCTCATTGTTATGCTTTAACTTGGCGATATTTTACTTTCGTTTTTTTTTTTTCCATTGCAGAAATGACAGAAATAGGATCGCTAGTTTGGAGGGAGCTGGGCTGGACTAAAACCATAAAGCTCCAAAACGCATGTCATTTATTGCAATTGGAGTTTGCATGCGCCATTGTCCTTGCCACAGTTGTCCTTTTTAGCTGTCTGCTGCATTATTCATATCTTCATATTCGTTAGAAGCGACGCAAAACAACAAAAAACAATAACCAGAAACATACAAGTTGAAATGCATTTTTGAATAGTGCTTGACTAGCAGAATATCTGTAAAATCTGTATCTGTGTGTCCGACTTGTGCATCTACACACTTCTCTTAAGCCCTGACAATAGATTCTTAAGCCAAATGTTATTCAAAACTTAGTCAAATCGCTCAAAATTTTGCGTTTTAATTAATGAAGAGAAAGTGAGAATTTGTCTCATTTTAATTTTATTTTAAATATACCATTGTCATTCCCATTACATTTGTACAGGGTATATACAACAAATAGTTTGAAGCGTTCAACTGAGATGACAGTCAACGTCATCGTCGTTCTTGGATTAGTTAGTTAGTTAGGGTCAAAGTAGGTCATGCGGGTTTTCTCTTTTGTGGAACCCTTGAAAATGGGTAAATTCCATTTGCTGACTGTATAATTAGGGTGAGCAGGATTACAAGTGCAAGGGAAAACAACGGAGAGCCTGTGTGTCAGAGAGAGAGAGAGAGAGAGAGAGAGAGAGATGGGAAGGGGAGACAGAAAAGGTCGAACGAATCAAATGTTACTTTTCTCATGGAAATTTAATTTACGGATAGATCTTAAAATAAGGATTTCATTATTCTTCATTAGGGTTAGATCTGCTTAATATGTTTGTAAAATTAAGTTGTAAGTTGTATGTGCATTATGCAAAGAGAATGCTTAATATAATAAACACAAATAAAGGCATTAGCTAATATTAATAAATATAGTTATTAGATAACTTTAGATAAATATTATATTCTCTGTATATAGACGGGATTGAGCCTATGGGTCGATAAGATTTAAATTATGTAATGAAATATTTGAACTAAGTAACTTGAATTTGCCACTTGGCCTGCTGCTGTGAATAATATTCCAGTTTTCAGGGCCTAACATAAAACAGCTTATAAGCCACTAAAAAAAACTGCAGCACTTCAGATTCTTTTATATCTCGTTTGTATGGCATGAAATAAAACGAAATTTTAGGTAAATTCTAATAATGAAAGAAATGTTTATACGACTGAATGGGAAATTAAAAATACTTCAGGCAAAGGATGATCTCTACATTTAACTTGCTCTCGAGGTGAGGCAATGTTACAGGCGCTATTTAGGTTCAAGCAGCTGCTCCTCAGTTCACTTAATGGCCACCTTTCTTGATGGCGTTACGTGTCGCAGCTATAACCCATTGTCTTATCTGGCTACTGCCCCCATTCTCCCCCACTACTCCATTCCACATTCACCCACTACCCCGTTGCCCCATTCCCCCATTCCCCCATTCCCCCCATTCCCTATTCACCTTCACCCCTGTCACGTGCTTGGCGTGCCGAAAAAGTGCGTCAGCAGCAGCTTAATTATTTTTAGTCAGTTTTTGCTACATCTACAGTCTGTTCAGCTTCCCATTGCCCCTCCCCCAAATGTACAGAGGGTAGTCCCATGCCACGCCTCTTTTTTATATATATTTTTTTTTTCATTTGCTTTTTTTTTTTTTTTTTGTTGTGCTTCCTGCTTATTATTTGTTTGTTTGTTTGTTTGTCTGCCTGGTTTGGCTTAAGCGCACTTGCAAGTATATGTTTTGGGATTACGACTATCCCGGGGAGCCAACTCGTACTTAAGCTCCTCTATCCAGCAACCCCATCTACCTACTCCTCGGTCCACTTGCTACTTTCGTTAATGCTGGTGATGCTGGCTGCTGGTGGTGCTGCTGCTGCTGTACGTTTATGACAGTAGTGAACAACAGCGGATTGGATTGGATTGGATGGCAACTGAAGTGGCTTCGGTGTTGACTGTTTTACTGTTTCACATGCGACTGCACTGGAGTGAACTTTTGGGCTACCGCTGGAGTCCAGGACTACTGCTGGACATTATGCTATCACTCACTCAAAAACAATGTGCACAGCAACTGACTGGGGAGTTGTTATTGCCCATGTTGTTTTTGTTGTTTTATGTTCTTTTTTACTGGACTGTTCATACCGTATAAATCTGACAGTTGAGGAAACACAGAGAGCCAGAGAGAAAGTGAGAAAGAGAGAAAGAGAGAAAGGGAGAGCCAGACTTAGAGAGCGGGCAACAAAATAGGAGCACACACAATACGATGAAAGCTTAAAATTTTAAATGCCACCGAATGGGGTCCCTAATGAAGTACAGCAGGAAGGCAGTCGTTGGGTGAGCATAAAAGTTCTTTGTTTGCCATTGTCAGAACGTACAGTGAATGATGAAGATTATATACGCTGAACATGCTTATATATATATGTATGTATATATACCACATAATAATCGAGATAATTTAATAATAAGTGAATCTCAAACAAAATCAGTACAATTTAATAACACAATTATGGTATGCAAATTTTGGCTAAACATCGTGTTTAAAGTGCTCATTCTTTGGAAAAAGCCGTTGTATATGCAGGTTTATATAGCAACGCCTCTCTGATCAGGCTACAAAAGACAATGTGAAGTGACAGGATGAAGCTGGTGTAAGCTGAGGCACCACACTTAATACGCCTGATCTATTGGAGAAATGCTTTCACTTGTCATTCTCGTTCACATGCCACACAAATCATTTGGTTGTCAACTGCATACAGGTTGCAAGGTGGGTTGGCAGGGAAGCGGGCGGGACAGGGGGAGAGGGAGTTTAGAAATGAGGGGACAGTCCACGACAAGCTTAATGCGAATTAAAATCAAACAAATAAATGTGAGTAAGCGATGTAGAAAACTCAGAAGCAGCTGAAGGATAAGCGAACAAATTTGCAGTCCAGTCGCCATCATATGGAGGTTTAAGGAAGACGTGGAAGGGCTAAAGGATATAGCATAGAAATATGAAATGTAATAGTGTCAGAAACAAGCTGAAAAAATGCTGCAAGCGTCTGACAAGCTGCAGAAACTCAGTAAGGCGCAGCAGCAACAACAGTAACAAGTGCAATCGGAGCGAAGGAGACCAAACTTGTGTGGCATGAGTAATGTGGCAAGTAGAAGAGGAGTAGGTAACGACGAGTGTCATGTGACAGCAGCGGGGTTGCTTAGCAAGTGCCTCGTGCGGCAGTTGCACAAAGTCGCTTGCGTTGATTGTTTGCACTTTACACACTAAAACTACGCCACACGCCACGCGATGAGGAACAAAAATATAATAATAATAATAAGAAAAGAAAAAAACCAAGTGAGAATGTTTCAATCGGGCGGAACCGACTGCGGAATACTCTGATGCCAGTATAACGTCAGCTGATAACAGGTGGCAAATACCTTCTTGCCTTGTTTATTCAAAAAAATAATGAACGCACTTTTCAATATTTCCTGAATCTAGCTGCAAAGCTGTAGGGGATATGGGTTTTCGATATTTGTGGTGGCAGAAGTTGGCATGGCTATAAGGAAAATATATTTTTTGAAATCTTCTTTTGCACATTTGGTGGCTCTAGTTGTGTAATTATTTGAGATATAGGCTACTGTGGCGGTGGCCATAATCATTTAGTATCTAGCTTCAAGGGTGTCTCGATATACTCTTTTAACAGAGTAAAAGGACTCTGATGGCTGCTGAAGTTGCGTTGTCTTATGAGTGGAGAGTGGGTGATCTCAAAAAGTTGAGATATGAAAGACGTGGCTGGTCGTATGTGTCTGTCAAGAGACGAAACCGGGGGGGGGGGTATGATGGTGCAAGAAGAAGGAGCACAGACTGTGGCGACTGCAGCCACAGAAAGAAAGACAAATCAAAAGTGCCAGCAACAGCAGCATAAACTATATATATACAAAATAACTAGAACAACAACAGTAGCTGAAGCAATCAGGGCTGGCTAAGCTCACACAAATATTTGTCAATGAGAATGAGAACATTGAAAAATGATCATGCAGGGAAGTGCAGTCACATTGAAAAGATTGAGTTCAGTTCCCTTAAATGAGGTGAGCCAAAAAAAAAAGTAGCAACAAAAGAGCAGTAAATCGAAGCTGCATTCTTAAGAAAAGCCAAATAAAACAAAAGTCAGACTTAATTTGACAAATACTCGTTTTGCAGCCCTGACATAAGCTAAAAATGGTTGCAAATATCACACATACGCACTGAGGCTCGAAGCTCTTCGCATGTTTTACGACAATGGCTCGGATACAATTTGGCACAGCGAGCTATAATAAAAAAAAGAATGACAACCATGTGGACGGGAGGACGGGGAAATGGAGAACGGCGACGGAGACAACGACACTGAATAGTGCAAATTAAGTTGTTGTTGTTGTACTGCTGAGGGGGTTAAGAGTTTTAAGGGGCTACGACGCCGGTTGGGTCGGGCTTGGCTGATGGGACAGCTTGTCAACACTGCAATTTGCAGGCGGTGCGCCAAACGGAAATGGATTGAAGGCTCCCTTGGTGTCTACTTGATGAGCAGTGTAAACGAATACGTCAGCATATAGATGAAAGATTGTAAATGGCTTATAAGGGCACAACGGCGTGGGTGGAAACTTAAATCAGATTTGCACCGAAGCACGCGTTGTGGAATTAAAGGTGTTGCCCCGAAGGCAATTTAATTTAAAATTGATCATTAACATGACACGACGATGTTGTAACTATTCAAATTTTCCATATATATATATAACCAGTTATATAATATAACCAGGAATGGGTCGCATAGAAGTTAACACAATCCATTTACACATTGCCATTGTGCAGACATCATGTGGCTGATAGCTTTGGCAGAGAGTCAACTATTATTTTGGCTCATGCCTAAGCTATTTCGAGCCATCAATCACTTAGTGGTTTCAACTTTGCCAGCACTCTGCCTTCTGTCTTCCTCGGAAAGAGAAAATCACCCATACATAGCTAAATAGTAGTTTGAATGCGAGAAAAAAAACTCAATCTTTGCAGCACACAATTTGGCTCGTTAAAGGAAAGTGCGCGTCAAATGCGCAAAGCGGCGACAATGCCACGCCCATATGACAGAATCACAGAAACACAACTGGACGCCCCTTGACCCCTTTTCCCCCCACCCCGCTCCATGCCTAATGCGCTGCCTTGACATTTGTCTATGGGTCTCTATATAGCCAACCAAAAAAAAAAACAAAAAAAAAGGTGTAATAAAGTAGTTGTAATGTATGTAATGGGATGGTAATGGGGAGTGTTACGCTAAACATATCCAGTAAATTGCACATTCTTCTTCTTCTAATTTTGTAGATGGCTAATGGATAAACTGCAAATGTATTGTAGTGTATCAAATGTAAGCGTCCAAATAGAAAACGATATTGTGCAGCGTATC
Organism: Drosophila anomalipes; assembly: GCA_035041615.1. Classification (NCBI taxonomy): domain Eukaryota; kingdom Metazoa; phylum Arthropoda; class Insecta; order Diptera; family Drosophilidae; genus Drosophila; species Drosophila anomalipes. The sequence goes on from JAWNKZ010000254.1 coordinate 4,582,517, forward strand.
TAATAGTGGAGCACTCTCAGCGGACTGTCTCCCACTTGGCATAGTCTAGTTATTGTATAGCCTCCTTAGCTCCTTGAAGTTGACAAACTGTCGTAAAGCCTTGCACGTACAATAGCAAAAACAGAGAGAGAGAGAGAGAGAGAGAGAGAGAGAGAGAGACAGACAGAAGAAAGAAAGAGTACAGACAGAGCAAGATATAGGGCGTGTATGTGTGTGGGTGTGAGAGCGAGAGAGAGAGAGAGGTTGACATCAGTTGCTGCACTGCGAGTGATGTCGACTTGTGTGCACTCCAACATAAAACTTAATAAATTTTGTATGCATAAATATGGCGCATACTTATAATAACCCAGCAGCTACAACAATAAATATCTGCCCAAATAAGAGCCAATGCATATGACATGCAGATGTATGCACATTTTAGTGTGTGTGTGTGTGTGTCTGTGTGTGTGTGCGTGTGTGTGGCTGCACTCAGGTGGCAAAGCTTGGCTCATGCAGGAAATTGCCTATGCCTGAGACGCTAATATCCGCAACTAGACTGCCTGTATGGCCCAGCTGACCGCAGAATGTGGCCCAGGCAGGCACACAACTGTACGCTTTCCGCAACATCAAATTACAATGGGTGCAACTGGCAGATTCGGACTCACTCTCTGCCTCTGCCTCTGCCTTTGGCCTGGCGTCGCTGCCCATGACCCAGGCCCAGTTTCAACTTCAGTCGCATGCTGCGCAATCCTGCAACGCTAAGTGGCATAGTGCTTGTTTTTGGTTGGGCTTGCAGCTTTGGTTGCAGTTTGGTCGAGTTACTCTGTGTCTATTGGTCTTCTTCTGCTTTGCCGTAATTTCATACGACGTGAAAGCATTGCACTTGCACAATCTTTCAGATGCTTTTCACTAAGCAGCGGTATCTATCAGTTACACGCGTCCAACAATGTCTCATCAAGTAATAAAAAAAATCGTTGTCCGTAAAACGCGCATTGTGGTGCGAATTGCAGGAGTTTCAGTCAAAAAATGTAAAAGAATCTAGAAATAATTTTGAGAAGCTTATCCCATCAACTAAGAGCTCATAAGGGCAATCTTTGGCTCAAATTCAAATATAATACTAAATCTTGGCATGGGATCGAGATCACACCTGATGATACATGAATGTGGAATATTGAGTTCGCTGCAAGACATGCAACAGAAAACATATAAATGAAAATAATTGAAAACGAACAAAAGCATAAAATTATCTCGAACGACAAACTAAAATATTGCATTCTTACTTGCTTAAATTTAAAATAAAACTTGTCTGTCAGCAGGTGGTCTGTGATCTGCAAGGGTATTAAATCCTTGGCGTGACCAAGCAAGCCGTCCTGCATTGTTTTAGCCGCATCTTAACCGTTGCTAGCCAATCGTTTTTAAGCTGAAATATATTTATATATGTATGTCAGAATGTGAACTTAGTAAATTCCAGCAGCATGGCTTAAGCAATTTCCAAGCAACGATTGCACACTTTTATATTGTTTTGTGCCACTATGCGGCAGGGGATAAAGACAGGCAAAGTCGGGGATTTTTTTTTCGCTGTGTAGTGTGGTGCTGAGTGACGCCATAAACACTCGCGGGCAGGCAGCAATTTTGACGCGTTTCGTAACTGAAGATGAAGAAGCAACATCAGCAGCAGCAGCAGCACCAGCAGCACCAGCAGCAGCACCAGTAGCAGTAGCAGTAGCAGCAGCAGGAACGGTAGCACCAACAACAATTACATTTGAGTGCGCCCTTAAGGACATTTTACTGATTTAATATTTGTTGCAAGTTGCAACTTGATATGTGTCGAGTTGCACAGAGGAAGCAGATAGCAACTTGAGGATCTGCAGCAGGATAACCAAGCAGGATGCCATCATACAAACGAGACGCAGGCAATTCGCAACTTGCACATTGTCAGTCGCTTAGTTGCCGCTGCTGCTGCTGCCGCTGCTGCTGCTGCTGCTGCTTCATCTGGCGATGCTGTTGATTTTTTTGTTTCTCACTTAGCTTGAGGTGCGCTCAAAGGACGATAAATATTGCATTACATTTCCATTCACTTTATGACGAAGAGCTCTTTGGGCACCAACACCATGCGATCTCCCTGTACGTGTGCAAGTGAGAGTGTGTCTGTGTGTGTCTGTGTGTGTGTGTGTGTGTGTGTGTGTGTGTGAGTTGCAAGCTGGAATTAACTTATCGCTAATGATTGTGAACGGGCGCACAGCGTACAGGCTGGGGCATATCATCCGACTCAGTGGCAGCTACCTTCCCTTTCCATACCACTTGCAATCCTTCATGTTTTGATAAGTAGCTGAAGCTAAAACCTACATATCAAGCATACGCAACGTGGGCACTTCTAAGAATTGTATGCCACAGGCAGCGGCCATAAACTTCCAGAATTTCTAATATGTCGAGTCAAGGTAGACATGGTGGGGGGGGGTTGTAAGTTGGAGGCGGTCGGGTGTGACGAGTTTTGCAGATTTGCCAAATGTGTAGCGCGCAAGTCGTAAAAAATTTTTTTATTTGCGCAGCATCATAAACATATGCATTGGGGCAAGGGGGCAAGGGGGTTGCGGGAGAGGGAGGAGTGTAGGAGTGTAGGAGGAGGATATTGCATCGGGTGCCACTGATGAACGCCGTTGCCCACCTGCAGCATCAGCAGCTGTTGCCCTAGTAGCTTGTAATTGCTTTGTGCTGCTTCTTTATTTTGTATATTTTTTTCTTTTTTTTTGGTATACCCTGAACCCATAAAAAAATGGGTCAAAAGGGTATAGTGATCTTGTGCAAAAGTATGTAACAGGCAGAAAGAAGCATCTCCGAGCCTATAAAGTATATATATATATATATATATATATGCATATTGTTGATTAGAATCAACTGTCGAGTCGATATAGTCATATGAGCACGCAGTTCTACGAGACTATAAGAGCTAGAGACTTCAAATTTGGAATATGGAATCTCGTATAGCCGGAGCAGATCAAGTATAGATGCCTCCGTTTCTTGAATATCGATACATATCGATTTCCGATAGCAATAGGTAGAGGCTTCAACTGACCAAGTTGCAACAAGTTTTGATAGCTACGATTGCGAGTACGTATATATGTATATATGTAGGCAGCCAGTTCAGGTCAGTTCGGGTTTGTGAATAAATATATGAGCTGCCTTAGTTTGTTTTCCCTCTGCAGTCCCTGTGCCATACGGAAATAGTGCTTCTGCAGACCTGCTCATATTTGGGTGCAAAACTTTTTAAAGGGAAATTTGCCAATAACATTTCTGGCTTCAGGGTATATTGTAGTCGAGCTCACTCGACTACAGCACTCGTACATGTTTTGTTTTTTAGTTTGTCTTGACTTTATGACGCTGCAAGTTGGTGTTCTGTGAGTACTTACTGTACTTAGGGATACTATCAACCTTACGCCAAAAGTTCACACTGCTTTTGTCTTATTGCATATCCTGTACTCCAGCTGAGAAGAAGTACATGTATGGACAAAGTCCAAAATCATAAATAAATAACTTAAGAATTTAGTGCTAGTTCCATAAAATGAGATGAGACTTATTAATCATCAAACTAAATATATAAATATATATTGCGATAAATACAGATAAATAAAGAAAATAAAGTAACGCGTAGTCGTGCACTTTTGACTGAAACATTTTTACTGGTTTTAGCTGAGATTGGTAAAGTGAATTGCAGCAGCTGGCTAAAACTTGTTCTCTCAATGTTGCTTTGTGTTGCTAACAAGCCAAAGCTGATTATCTCTATCGACACCTGTTCTTTTCTCTATTCTTGCAGATGCCATTGCCGGAATTTTGTCCTTGGGCAATGCTATTGAAAACAGTTGGAGTTGATTGGGTTATTCTGATCGAAATTCAACTTAAAGTGTACTCTCTGTTTAATTGATAGCCATGCCAAAAGTGAAATAAAGTGCTTTCTTGTGTATGTATTTGACTAATGAAATTTTCTGGACCAAAGGCCAAAGACTTTTGTGTGTGCTTCAAATGCATTCCTCGCCACAACAACTGCTTCAATTTAAGGCATGCAGCACTCGACGACAACCATAACAAGCACAACCAATGTGAATGGAGTCGTGGATGGAGCAGAGCAATCTCTGCTGAACCCAAACCAAAGCCACCATAAAGAAACATCAACAGCAACAACCATAGCCTCCGCAGAAGAGTGATACAAAAAGAGACATGGAGACAGGCTGGGGAGAAAGGGCTAAAGCATAAGCGACATTTAAAGTAACTTGGTATTCTCCAAATAAAATGTTTATTACAGCTAACGAAAACAAAAATAATCTAGATTATTCTTTAGCTAGACACTTTTCAGTAATTTTAGGTTAAACCCAAAATGTGGTTTGCTAAGCTAATGTTATATGGATTCCCATTACAATTTCAAAGTGCAGCAGAAGTGTTAGCAGAAGGCTCAAGCTATAAAAACCTTTTACAATTGATTAAAACTTCATGAAAACAAAGTAGGCCAGTAAGCTAAATTCCTAATACAATCTAGAGGGCGATTCTTAACTATTATGAAAACTGCCTGGACTAACTTAAAAATTGAAACATACGTTTATTGTTAATAAACTTAAGTTTCAACTACTCGAGCTTTAAACTAGATTAAAACTTGAGATATACTTTCGGAGGGGCTCAAGCTGTTGTATATTAGGTAAATCTAATTTCCAGCTAATACAACTATTGTTAACCAAGAGATAAATGAATGAACACAGCTCAACAGCATTTCGGGCTGAATGATCTCGAAGTAGGAAATAAATGTTACCTTAAAGTTGTGCATAAAGTTAACAGGAACTAAACAATTTTGGCACTTGGCATACGATGTTGCCCATCATAATGATGATGATGATAAAAATAGTGATAATGCTAATGCTGATAATGATGTTGCTCAGTTGGCTAGTGGTTGTTGACAGTGGACCAAATCGGTGGGCAAACGAGGGGTAAAGGGGACCAACTGGGCTTCTGTGACTGGGACTGCGAAACGACATTTGAGTGTCACTTGTGCAGCAGTTTTGAATGTTTTCTGAATAGTAAATTATGGTCACGAGCCTGGAACTGCGACGATGATGAGAGGCTGGTCGACTGCTTGCCCCACTATGCCCCCCTTCACGACCTCATAGCTGGTATTGTTGTTGTTGTTCTGGCAAGTTCCCAGGTTGTTCATTTGTGTGTTGGTGCCTGCCTTGCTCCGCTTTTGGCAAATGCGTGTTACAAGTAAGAGTGTAAATATTGCCGCAAAAATGGTACGTTGCAATTTTAAAACTGCGCACTTTCAGCTTGACCCTCTCTGCAGTAGCAGCAACATTTGATTGGGGCCACATCTGACCTAATTGTACGGTGCGTGCCACATTGCTGAAGCTACGGCTCAGAATGCGGCTCGAGGCATTCGCTTGTCCCGACTGCTATTGCTGTGTCAACAAAAGGCCAGCACAAAATTAATCTTGATTGCCTGATTCCGGCCCAATAGTGGGCCATGAATTACACGCCTAGATTCCCAATATAGCCATAGAAGGTCCGAGCATTGCTGTTTACCAGCCACGTTAACTAGTTTGCTAATTGATCGCCTTTAAAGTGCAAGTGCGAATCCATTATAATTTGCAATTCAATTCACTTTTTCTGTCTGTGCGGATTTTACGTTCCCCCAAAATGTTAAATTGCTAAACAAAGGTGGTCAGTGCAAAATATCTACAGGTGGACATGATGGACATACATATTTTCAAAAAATACCACAATTGACTCACATTTACAAATATTCATCTAAGTATTTTGACACAACTATTTTTTATTTGGCATTTTATAACACTTGAATAAAATTCACTTGCAGAAAAACTGTATGTATCCAATTACGTTTAATAATGCATACACCACTTTTTTATAGGGTTTTACATGTTTGTACTGTGTACATTTCGTTGATTAAATTTACAATATATATTTTTTTATTTGAAGCCATTTTTTATGCATTCTACCCAAATTGTAACACTGCAGAGAATAATTTAAAATAATAATGCCACACAGATTTTAATATAAAAATAACTTAACAAATTTTAGACTCCATAAAATATTGATTGCTTATTTCCAAACGAAAAATGTCTAATCAAAAAAAAAAAAAAACTACTTCAAAAACAATAAAAACTGGCATTCATTTCATTTATGAGAAGTACTTTAATAAACTTTCTCTTTGATGGCACAGTTCATCAATTAGACTCTTTGTACCTTTTGATTCGGTTTGTGCCTCCGAAAACCCAACGATTTTACTGACTCTGTAATAATGCAACAAGAGAAAAAAAAAAAAGAAGAAATTAAATTGTATGCACTGAAAATTGAGCAAAATTCTTTTGTGATGAAGCTCAGCAAACACATAACCACATACAATACACAAGTCGTTCGTAGGCCGTAGAGATACACGTATATATACGTATGTATGTGTGTGTGTGTGTGTGCGTGTGTGTGTGTGTGTGTGCGCCCAAATGTGCACACTGCTAGACGGTTGCTGCTTCAATCTATGATTTGAAAATGTTTCACAATTTGGCCGCAAAAGCCACAAACACAATAACACCAAAAATAGAAGTTTTTGGGCTTTGTGAATTTGGATTTTTAGCTTGGTCTTTAATTTAATGACATTTTGACATGGGCAAAAATTAAATGCAAATTGCAACAAGAAGTGGCAATAAAAAGGAATAGCAATTGACGTGACATGAAATGACCTCGACTGTTGCATTGGGCTCAGGTTGGTGTTCATCATTAAGCGACTGGCAACAGCAACAGCAACAGCAGCATCAACAATGCCAACAACTGGCAAGGACTGGCAACGTTGCATGCAAATGTCAGCAAAGGGACGCTTGTGTTGCATAAATAACGACAACAGCAGCAGCAGCAGCAGCAGCAGCAGCAGCAACAACCAAAGGAACAACAATAACAATAGCAAAGCAATTCGCATGTTTTGCATGCAAAGCGCAGCAAAAAACACAAAAACACAAAAACACACATCGCACACACATTCGCACGCGCACACACACACACACACACACACACACACAGCTGATACATCAACACCTTTTTGCCATTTTAGGGAATGCGCTTTGGATATCTTTTATATATACATATATATACATATATCTCCTCTCTATCTCTCCTCAATCGGTTTGATTCTCGGCTTCATTCTAGCAATTGTGCTTGCACGCACAAACAATTGAAATTGTATTAAATTGAATTTTAATATATTGCTACAACAACAAGGCCATACAAACAAATACACAGAGGCCACAAACAAAACAACAAAAAACAAAAAAAAACTATTTACACTGAGCATAAGAAACGTTAACCGTGTGGAATTGATAGGCAAAGAGTGGGTGGCAGTTGGCAGATAGCTGGAGATAAAGTGGCAACGGTAATTTCACTTTTGTCCTTGCCTTCGATCATTTGCGTTTCATGCATTGCATTTAAATTTCAAGTTTAAATATTAAAAACTAAGGAAAAACGTGATCTGGTCTCTCTCTCTCTCTATATATATATTTATATGTGTGTTTGTGTGTGTGGTGAATAGTTTATGCATTTTGAACCTCAAATAAACCCCCCCGCACGTATTCAGAGCAATAAAAGAAAAATAAAACCACAACAGCTACAAAAAATAGTCTGCATTCTGGCTGCACATTGCCTAACATAAGTTTAGGTACACACACCGCACTTCAAGTTATTTAAAGGCTGAAAAGTATATTTAGCAGCTCAACACTTTCAACAAAATTAAATCAAATGATTTGCTGTGTGCAGAAACACAGACCGTTTGCAAAGTTATTTGAGATGTGATTTTAGTTTTACTTAAATTTTGTTGACCCGTGTACAACACAATTTAAGCAAAACTAATATCTAAAATTTAAATAAAATCTTTTGGCTTGCTCGTTTCTATGTTATGTGTTGAGTTTTGTTTTTTCCAGCAATGTCGATTTTTCGACAAAAATAATAGCCAATGTTGTTAAATGAGGTAAAATAATTATCCATCCTAAAATGATTTCTATTTATTTTTGCCTCGTTTCTCTTCTCTTCTCGTCTTTATTTATTTATTTTTTGACTTGCCTTGTTCATTTATAAGTACATTATATAAAGTACATGGAGAGTTCATTTTAAGCTCTTATTATAATCAGATTTGTCTGTAAACTGTGTGTTTCGGAATATTAACAAACAAAAGTTCATTTACATTTATATCATGTGCAACTTTGTTTAATTGGTTGATAAATTCCCATTCTCAGAGTGGCCATTTTCAGTTAATTTAATGGCAATGTTGTCAATTATAAGGTCAAATGTTCTTATCGACCATTTGAAATGTCAAATTCCCCAGAGCCAACACCAACCCCAACCCCAAACACCCCATTCCCAGCTCCAGCATCAGCTTCAGTTTCAGCTCAAGCAAAAGGTCAAGTTCGCAAAAAAAAAAAACCGTCATTTGACTATTTGCATATCCTGCATTGTTCCATTTCATTCCATTCCATTCCATTCAACGACCATTTGGCATTTACATGATGCCCCTCTTTGTCTCAATTGTTGTTGTTGCTTTTGTAGTTGGCAATGCTTTTGTTTTTTGTTTTTTTTTTTTTATTTTTTATTTTTTTTTTTGTGGCAACCGTCGCGCACAAATTGCAAATACGGCGCCTAGCCTCGCATTTTGCTCGCCATTCTTTTTTATATTTGTTTGGCTCTAGAACTGTTAGTCTCTTAGTGTTTCTCTGTGTGTGTGTGTAAAGTTTTGTCACTTCAGCAAGCTCGAACTGATTTGGCAGAAAGTTGTAGCAAGTTGCCATCGGTTGAGCATTCATTCTTTACATTCCCTATGCATGCGATTCGTCGCCAAATCATTTGCATAAAATCAAACCACACTCAAAACAAACTCCACTCAAGACGCGCCTTGGCGCCCTCTGCCATATAACCACACATATGCACCCCGACACACACACATACACACACACACACACATACATATTGGCAAAGTGGTGTCCTCATCTCATTATGCACACCTACAATTTAGCTGGCAGCCGTTTCTGTCTTAAGTTCTGGTTTAGGGGGCGTGGCTTATGCGAAATAGGTGTAAATTGTAGTGAAGTTATGCGAGTTACGTGGCCGCTTTTTGGGGATTGCCAGCTTGCTGAGAATTTAAACGAAGTGAGTTAAAACCGGTTCGACATGAACTTGCTGTTGTTATGGCATTTTGGAAGTGAAATTAGTGAAATTTCGAATCACTTACGTAATTCGATTGCAGCTGCGCTTGAAACTTTGCCTAAGTCACCTTTAAACTTTCAACTATTTCTCTCACTTTTGCTTAATCCAATTCATTCCGGCACCTGACACTCTTTTTTTTTTCCTCCCCCATTTCTTTTTCAGACCTGATTTGTGGCACAGAGGCAGACACACACGGCGTGCCACTATGTAACGAGCTGTGCCGCCATTTTGGGTCGTGTTGTGGGCGACTCCTTGACTCGCTGCTGCTCTTTCTCTCCACTTCTCTCCTCTCCTCTCCTCTCCTCTCCTCTCCTCTCCTCTCCTCTCCTCTCCTGTCCTCTCCTCAGCAAACGGTAAGCCTTTTGCCAAGTGCCAAGTAGTTTATCGCATATTTTTGCTGGGCCAACGTATAGCAACATATGCAACTCTGTTTGTCTGCGAGTGTGTGTGTGGGTGTGGGTGTGTGTGTGTGTGTGTATTAGTGTATGAGAACATGCGGTTTCTATTATGGGTATGTGACTCGGTCTGTTTTTGACCGTGTCGCAGTCGTGTTCTGTTCATGTACCCAGACGTGTCCATGCTCATTGTCAGCAGACTTTGCCCTTGTCTTCATCTGTTCCAAATCTACAACGCCCAACCCCCAAACCCCAACACCCAATCCCGAAATTTCAGTTCCAGAGCTTCGCAGTTTACAGTTCTCGTTCGCATTTCAGTGGTCGGAAAATGCCGTTGCGAATTTTAATCGCAGGCATTAGTATTGGTGTTAAGTTCGTCGGGCCTCGCCGCCTATGCACTCCATGCTAAGCTCAGCGGACACACTCTCTTCCTCCTATCCCCTCCTCGCCTCACCTCACCACACCACACCTCATCTTAACTCACCTCGCCGAGTTGTGCTTGTGTGCGTTTTCCCGTAGACATTGAAGTGTCATTTGACCAACACGAAAATTGTGCGCCAACATTTTTGTCAAACTGCAAAACCGAACAGACATCAACAGCAGCAGCAGCAGCAGCAGCAGCAGCAACAACAACAACAAAAACAATTAGTAAGAATACCCCAGGCGTGAGAGTTCAACTGGGAGATACTCTGAACGAAAGTCAGCACGCTGAAAACTGCGCGTACTTTGTGTGTATATATTAATGTATATATATATATATATATATATATATATATATATATATGTATGTGTGTGTGTGTGTGTACGCACATGTATACAGAAAATGTTTGCGCTTGGTCAATATGAATTCACGAATTTCGCCAGTGTTTACAGAGGTACTTGATAAATATTATTTCAAGTATGTATATACTTATCCAATTAGAATGGAATAACTTCAAAACTCTTATGGCTAACTGATTTTCTCTATATCTCTGAAATGGGCATCAAATCAATGAAATAAAATGAAAGCGCTTATTCCAAATTTGAAGTCTCTGGTTATTATAGTCCCTATATTTCTATCGACATACTCGGCTTACTTTTATTCAACATCATGATACGCTTTTTACCCACTCTTTTCATGGTCTCGGGGTATAACAACTATAACAACAATAACAACATACAGCTGCTGTGGCATAAAGGCCTTGGGTCAGAATATTGCTTTTGTATTGGTGTTGCCTGTTTGTATAGCTTGTTGGCGGCGTGAACCGTGAGCTGCCGCTTTCGGGTTGCCATTGACAGCAAGTGGCCTTGATTTGACTATGCGTGGTTGTGGGCGTATTGCCTTGTGTGGCTAAGAGAACTTGAGGTGCTTAACAATAATTGAATGAAACTTGAGTTAAGAGTGTGTGCGTTGTGTGTGTGCACACAGATATATATATATATATATATATAAATATTTATATATATATATATAAATGTATGTATGTGTATGCGACAGCCACTGTCACAACCCACACAACTCTCATATATACGCAAGAAAACAAAGTGGCAGACAGGCAGAGCGAGAGAGAGAGAGAAAGGGAGAGAGGGAGAGTGGGGTAAGGAGTTGGGCAGAGGACACTTGTGATTGGGTATATTAAGCAAAAGTTGTGGGTACGTTGTAAGTAAGTAATTATGAAAGAGCCAAAGATGCCAAGCAATTATTGCACACGCAGGCAGGAGTCGGTGTGGTGGGGGGGGAGTAAGGGGTTTCGATGTTGAACTGGTTGAAACTAGTTTGCCACATTGTACATACATATATACATATGTATTTGAGCTGTCAATCACAAACTTCATGTGCACTACAACTGCAGAGCTACAGGCATGGATACAAAATTATTTAAATGCCAAAATGAATAATTAATTGACGAAATTTGACAACAAACTTGAACGATAGTTACTACGTATAATAAAGGAATCGACCCTTACCATAACAATATACTGTGATACAACATAATATTGAAACAAAATAAATATCTTCACTAATATTGCAATGCAGTACAGCGAACATGAGCAAATCAACATCGAATCACATAGCTAAGACTTGGTGAGCATTCATGGACGAGCACACACACCCACACACACACACACACACACACACACACACACACACATAGACATTTTTGAACATATTGCATGATGTGGAAACAGATTTTGTACTTGAACATTGCATGCGCAATAGGTGAATGGGAATGCCGGCTTGTGGTTTTGGGAATGCCGCTTATGCGGTCAGGTGGTCAGGTGCTCAGGCATCTGGCATGCAGAGATATGGCAAGAGTAGAGCCTAACGAGAAAATACAGCATTTATTTGTATATTATTGAGCGCCAAAGCTGGTCATTTGTGAGAATATCGGAGCAAAGAGCTGCTATGGCATGTTGAATGACTAGCATAAAATATGTGCATAACAAAATAAAACAACTGCAAATGCCGTAGCTGAGAGAGAGCTCGACTAGTAGATACCATGTGGAATATAATACAACGAATAAAATACAGTTATAGTTTGCCAAATTTCCAATTAATTTGCGTTGCACACCCGAAAGTAAGTAGGTAGTAAGTGATCTCATTTTTTCTTTGACTTGCATAGGTCAACAAAAAATCCAAAGGCAGTTCATTTTTGTATTCGCTGCAGAAAATATATTTATATATTTCTGCTAGCTTCGCTTTTTGTTCGTTTTTCATAAATGTATATTTCGATACAGAACATAGGAGTCTGTCTCTCTCAACCGATCGTGCTGAAAATATAAATTAATGTCTTAAGGTGAACTCAACTGAAAGGCTATCTCTTTTGACCCTTAATGCTATGGGAAATCGATATAAATCACTGGAACGAAGTCTAGTCGTTAAGATCGACTTG